>CAUYSK010113365.1:0-69476 GCA_963575035.1 Avahi laniger | reverse complement strand
ACTCTGTGATTCTCCCCATGCACATGGTAAATAAACCTCTTTCTCTTATTAATGTGCCTTAATTGTGAGTCAATCTTTCAGTGAACTTTTGGGGGAAAGGGAAATTTCCCCCTCACCCCTGTAGGACAAAGACTCCAGGTATTATTATACCCATGTAACAGATAAGAAAATGAAACTTAGAGAGGTAAGAAGTCAGGGTTATACACATGTTTTAAGTGCTCTGGGTTGCACCTAGATCTGCCTTGAAAACCATTTTTCTATTTTACATCTTAAGCCGAATGCGAGGTCTATTGCTTATAAGCTGTTGCTGGGAAAGAGGCCATCACATCCTATAGAGTGTAGTGTGACTCCTCATGAGTGGCTTCATATTTGGGGTGGGAGTGACCATGTATTTGGGGTTCGGGATGCTCAAACACGTAAGAGAGTGGCCAGACTTCCCTTAGGGGACTGGGGTATCCCTGGATAAAAATAACTCATGGATTCTTTTAAAACTCATATAAGCCAGTTACAACTCGTATTTCAAACATAGCCCTGGTTCCTAAATTTAAATGGTGGCTGTATCAGCCAGTCTTATTCCAACAAAGATTTGCTTGAGAGCACCTAAGTTACAACAAAAGGGGAATTTGCCATTGCTGCGGTTAACGATCCTAAAACCATTAGAAGAGGTTTATGAAGAAGCAGACACTGTGGACAGACCTTGGGTCTCTGATGAGAATACTCAGCCATTTGATCAATCAACCAAAAAGTCCATCCCATCCTATCTTTGTATTGCCAACTACATTAGCCAATAAATTTCCTTAGCTTTTAATCCAGTGTAAATTGAATTTTCTTGTGTGCGTGTGTCTGTGTGCGCGTTTTTTGAATTTTTGGGTTTTTTTTCTCTGTTGTAATTGAAAGCATCCTGAAATGCTTTGCAACTCCAACATCTGACACTCAGCTCCAGAAATCCAGTGTAATCTGGCTGATTTTCCCCTTGCAGTGATGCTTATATCCAGTCCAGTCTAGTCTGATTCCTCGTCATCTCATGTCCTACTGTCTCTAGTGAATAGCACTGTCAGCCAAGTTCACAAAGATCTTTTTCTCTAAGAAATTCTTCGTTGCTTACTGAATGGAACTACAGCATTACAGACTGAATTGTGGCGCACGCCCTGCCCCAACCACAATTCACGTATTGAAACTCCAACCCCCAGAGTGACTGTATTTGGAGACAGGGCCTTTAAGGAGGTAATTAAGATTAAATGAGATCATCAGGGTGGGACTCTAATCCGATAGGACTGGTGTCCTTTTTTTTTTTTTTTTTTTTTTTTGTAGAAATGGCATCTCACTCACTATGTTACCTAAGCTGGTCTTGAACATCTGGGCTCCAGCGATCCTCCCACCTTGGCTTGCCAAAGTGCCGGGATTACAGGAGTGAGCCACTATGTCCACGCCTACAGGTATCCTTATAAAGAGATCAGAGATCTCTCTTCTTGCTCATACACAGAGAAAAGGTCATATGGAGGACACAGCTGTCTAAAAACCAGGAAGAGAGGCCTCACTAGAAACTAGCCCTACTGGCACCTTGATCTTAGACTTTCAGTCTCCAGAATTGGTAGAAAATACATTCCTGTTGCTTAAGCCACCTAATGTATTATTTGGTATTTTGTTATGGCAGTCCTAACAGTCTAATACACATGGCTAACATGTTTGTATTATGCAATGTCCACTCCTGAGTTGATGACCTAACATTGGATATTTTGACTTAGTGCTTCGCAACCTTGGGGCCCCAGGCTTCTGAGGGGTTATGGAACTGGTTATTACCAGGAGCCCCTGTATCTTTAAGGATATCATGCAAAGTGAAGCCTCACACATACTTACCTATTTCTCTACCCTAAGTGTGCCATTATTATTAACAAAATACAGATTGATTCAAGTGTTAAGGAAGCCTTTGATCATTTTTTGACATACCTTTCTCAAAGTTAAATAGCTTGTTTGCATATTGATCCTTATCTTTTTTTTTTTTTGAGACAGAGTCTCACTCTCTTGCCTGGGCTAGAGTGCCATGGTGTCAGCCTAGCTCACAGCAACCTCAAACTCCTGGGCTCAAGCGATCCTTCTGCCTCAGGCTCCCAGATAGCTGGGACTACAGGCATGCGTCACCATGCCCAGCTAATTTTTTCTATTTTTAGTTGTTTGGCCAATTTCTTTCTATTTTTAGTAGAGACGGGGTCTCGCTCTTGCTCAGGCTGGTCTCAAACTCCTGAGCTCAAACGATTGGCCCGCCTCGGCCTCCCAGAGTGCTAGGATTACAGGCATGTTGATCCTTATCTTGACCCCTCTCTCAAGGCAGTCTGAAGCCATTCCTGTGTTTGGGATTTGTTAATCCCAGGAAGAATTGTTTCAGAATTTTTCTAATTTCTTAAAATCAGTACCTTGGGTGGGACTGGAAGATTGGTGTTTGAAGCTGCAATTTCTGTAACAAACATATTTTTTACCCATATTGTGAGTTAAAGTGGAGCAATAAACATAGTAATGTTTAAGATGGTTTTATTCACATTTTTTAAGACTGAAAACACCTTAATTATTCATATTAAAGAGAAGTATAATTTGCATTAGAGGTGGCTGCAGGGAAGTGAAGTTTCCCCTATCTAGCCCATGCTCTGAGTATCAGGGAGAAAACTGGCACTAGACTCTGGGGAAGAGGACAGTCTTCTTCTAAGGAAAGACTTTTTTCCTTGAGCAGGTGGTTAAGGCGGCACTGAGCCTTCAGGGTAAGGGTGGAAGCTGGTGCTAAGGCTTCTGAGGTGGGCAGCTTAGGGAAGTCACAGTAAAGGTGAGGAATTGGGGCTCCCAGGAGGGGATTTGGGGCATGGGTTTGAAAGACAAGGAATAAGAAGACAGTCAATAAGATTGAGTGAAGGGAGAAAACTGTCATTGGATCTGAAGGAGCTCAGGAAATATCATCCCAAAATATGACTCCTTGGTATAAAGAGTATTTTGAATTAAAGGTCCTTCAGAGATAAAAAGGCATTGGAAGGGACTTTCCTTCTATCTGCATAAACCAGAAGTGACAGATCAAAAGAACAATTGACTTTCTTTCCCCTCCCCATTATCTCAGTATATGGCAGGAAAAAAAAAAACTTAAAAAACAATCAAGAATGCAACCAGACCTGGCCCAAATCATTTTAAATACAATATCTGTCTCTCAGGTTAATTTAATTTGTTAAGAGAATCATTTACGAGTCAATCTGTTTTCCCCATCCATTCATCCTCTCTAGCAACAATCTGTTGCCTCTAAACAGAATTACCTATACTGCTCATCTCCCCCTCCCCTCTAAAAGGCATTTATAAAAATATCTGGTTCCCACTGGGTACTGAGTAATCACTCTGTGATTCTCCCCATGTGCATAGTAAATAAACTTCTCTCTCTCATTAATCTGCCTTAATTGTAAATTGATATTTCATTGGGGGGGAGGGCAAGTTTCCCTCACCCCTACAGAATACATTACCTACCCCCAAAAAATGTTTGTTGTGATTTTTTTGATAAAAATCTTTCCACAAGCTGAGTTTCTTGTGTGTGTCATTGTTGGGCATCGGGCCCTGACAACCAGGGTTGGAGACAGGGCGTCGCGGAGTCAATAAATGAAAGAGTGGAGTCACGGGACTCAAGCCTTCTCCAGACCAAGAGCCTCGAGCTGAGCTCCTCACTCATATTTATTTCTCTTAACAAAACAATCTCATCAATCAAGCTAGAGTTTAAGAAATTTTTCTTATACAAAAGCAGGTGCTGTAAGTTTCCATTCTGATAGTAATCAAAAGCAAGAAATCATTAAACCATAAAGAAGGACATACGTCATGCACGTGATCTTAAGAGAATACAGTAAACATTTATATTTTCCAGTTACACCTTCTTCTTAACAAAGCTATTGATCTAGGCTAAGCTATTTCTAGCCTTCAACTGAACTAACTCATTAACTGTGAGCCACAAGCCAAGCCTGCCTTTCATCCAGCTGGACATTTCATTTAGCAGTCCCAGAGTGAGCTGTTGCTTTCAATATCTCCTCCCTCACGACATATCCTGACCTTTAGAAAGGCAGCTGGTCTTGTGCTCCAGTTCTTATCTATGCTCTCTTACGATAGCTATGTTCAATGGTGGTCTCAGCTGTTCTTGACCACCGCAACATGTGATAGGGGTAGGAAGGAAGATTTGCTCTGAAACAGAGATAACAAATGAGGATGCCTCCCGGAGGAAAGGAAGACAAAGAAGCTTGAGAAAGAAAGAAGACAGCCTGGGACTTTCCAGAATCCCGGACATATTTACAGAAAGCTGAGTTAGTCCAAGGCTAATATGGAAAGACATGGTATAGTGTACTAATTAAAAATTAGGCTGTAGTCCATCAACAGATGAATGGATAAACAAAATGTGGTATATACATATAATGCAATATTATCCAGCCTTAAAAAGTGAGGAAATTCTGACACATGCTACAACACGGATGAACTCTGAGGATATTATGCTAAGTGAAATTAAGTCAGACATAAAAAGACAAATAATGTACACTTTCATTTACAGGTATCTAACATAGTCAAACTCAGCTGGATTCAGTAGCTCACAGCTGTAATTCCAGCACTTTGGGAAGCTGAGGCAGGAGGATCCTTTGAGGCCAGGAATTTGAGACCAGCCTGGGCAACATAGTGAGATACCATCTCTACAAACAATAAAATAAAAAAAAATGGCCGGGCGCGGTGGCTCATGCCTGTAATCTTAGCACTCTGGGAGGCCGAGGCGGGGGGATCGTTCTGAGCTCAGGAGTTCGAGACCAGCCTGAGCAAGAGCGACACCCCGTCTCTACCAAAAATAGAAAGAAATTAATTGGACAGCTAAAAATATATAGAAAAAATTAGCCGGGCATGGTGGCGCATGCCTGTAGTCCCAGCTACTTGGGAGGCTGAGGCAGGAGCATCGCTTGAGCCCAGGAGTGTGAGGTTGCTATGAGCTAGGCTGACGCCACGGCACTCACTCTAGCCAGGGCAACAAAGTGAGACTCTATCTCAAAAAAAAAAAAAAATAAAAAAAAATAAAAGGTTTTAGGGGAGGTGGGTATATTAGTTTTTCAAACTAACAAGAAGTGGTTTACAGAAAACTGTTCAAAAATGTACTTTGAAAAATAAGTCACATTGGTAAGTATGCATTTGTTCATGTAAATATGCATTTATAGTTAATAATAAGATTACAGAAAAGCTGAATTATCACTTTAGGCTGAATTATCTGCATGGTCCTAAAGATTAGAATTACCTGTAGGTGTAGTTCTTTATCCAACTGACTGATTCCTTGGGCAAGTTTTGCTAGTTGTTCAGCAATTACAGCTTGATGAATAGATTGAGAAGTGTAAGTCTTTACATCAAAGTCTTCATTTAAAAAGTCACTATAACACTCTGGAGAAAAAAATAATAAAAAGCCCCAATTACCCAGTATTAAACCACAGTTATTAAACAATAATTATAATCATCATTAATTTTTTTAATTATTTTTAGAAGCCTCTACCGGAAGGACATAATTAACATATTTTGAGCCCATATTCTGAATGACTCTGCTATACTGCTAAACGCTTACTTTTGTAGTGACTCAAAAGGAAGGGAAACATTGTAAAAGATTAAACACAGGTGGAGAAAAGTGGCTCACAGGCTGGGAACAATGGCTCACGTAATACCAGTACTTTGGGAGGCTAAGGCCTCTAATCTTTTGTAAAGAAGGGGTCTCGCTATATTGCCCAGGCCCACAAAAACATAGCAAGACCCCGTCTCTACAAAAAAATTTTTTAAAAAAATTAGCCAGGCCTGGTGGCACACATCTGTAGTCCAAGCTACTCTGAGGTGGGAGGATCGCTTAAGGCCAGTAGTTCAAGGTTAACAGTAAGCTATGATCAAGCCACTGCGCTCCAGCCTTGGCAACAGAGTGAGACCCTGCCTCTATTTAAAAATAAAAAAAAATAAATTAAAAACAGTACTAACCATATCCTTTAATACAAGAAAACAAGATTGTTGCCAATGAAAAGACAACAGGAAAATTGGCTATATATTAATATAATACTTATAGACACATATATCTCTAGATCAATGCACAAATACTGTTATAATTAACTGAATCTAGAATTTTAATAGAAATAAGAAATACAAACTTACAGGTGTTACTGAAATTTAGGATTTATGAGTGAAATAAGTAAATGGAAAGAAAGGCTGTTCAGATAGACCCTTAATAGACAAGAAAAAGTTATGCTAGATGTTAAGAAGATATCTTTGTATGCAGAAATCTACAAATCTGTGAATAGAAAAAAAAAAGAGAGAGAAATATAAATCAAAAACAGATACACAGACATAATAAGCTCAAGGTAAGTATATACCAAAACCTGCTAACAATATGGTAGATTTAGATAAGGGTTCCCTGACAGATTATGAAACTAGCAAAATAGAATACTTATAAGAAAAGTTAAATTGTGTATATCCACTGTAATGTGTGTCCCATGAAGCTAAGGTCTTTGTTTTGTTTACTACCACATCCCCAATACCTGAACAGATACATGGTAGGTGCTCAATATTGGTTGGATGAATTAATGAATCTATACATCAGCTGAAAATATCATTCTGCTCAAAGTAAAGACTCATATTTTTGACTATTTCCAAAATGTAATGAAATAAAAGAAGGAAACTGATACTTTGGCTACTTTTTAATTCTGGGACATTTCCTTCTAATTCGGCCAAGTGGTCCTCAGAATTAAGGACCCTGCCAGTCAACCAAAGGAGAAGGCCAGCCCAGGTAAAGGGAAGGTTTAGCAGCAGCAAATGCCATGGCATATTTTGAGAAGTAAGAGGAATATTGACTTCAGTATATCTAGATCATAGTATGTATATCTTGGGCAGAAATGGTAAAAAATGATATGAGGTTCCAAAGGTTGGAAGGCAGTTTGAAAAGAGGTTTGTAAGACATCCAAAATGTTCTAACTCATTTTAAGTCAAGAAACTGCACTGTCAGCTTTGTGTTCTAGAATAATAATTTTGGCAATGGTATGGATGATGATTGAAAAGGGATTAGTCACGCAACAATGTGCTGAAGTCGGCTCATATTGGCTCTTGAGAGCCAAGTGTTAAATTTTCAGGAATTCTGTGAGCCAATTGTCATTACATGTAGGTATCGTAAAATTGACTGTAGTGAGGCTATTTATACCATGGAAATCACCAAACACTACAAAATTGGCTTTTTCTATTGTCCCAGAAAGCGGATTTACCAGCACACACATGAAACAGAGTCACGGGCTAGTAAAGCACTGCAATAAAAGCCTAAATGACATAATGAAGGCCTGGATAAGAGAGTGGCACCAAGAATGTCAAAGAAGTGACAAATTTAACAAATATGCAGACAGTGTAATGTGTAGGAGGACTTAGTGACAAGCTAAAAATGGGTGATTAGGTAGAGCAAATCAAAGATGATTCCCAAGTTTCTTGATTACGTAACTGACGTAGGAAATTCAGTTTTGCACTAAGCTAGACCACTAGGCACTGAATATACAAAGATGAACATGAACAAAACTCTGCCTCTAAGGAACTCATAATCTACCTGGGGAACAAGCACACATTCGACTAACCACATAGTTAACATAGGTAATGAAGACTACCAGAGGAAAAAGTTAGGAGAAAGGAATGAAAAAAATGAATTCATTTCATTTTTCCATATGTAGAACTTGTATTATTTATTCATTTGTACGTTTTTACATGTAGAACTAGTAGTGCTTGTTCACTATCAAGATATAATAGAAATGTTGGCCAGGCGCGGTGGCTCACGCCTGTAATCCTAGTGTTCTGGGAGGCCGAGGCGGGAGGACTGCTTGAGCTCAGGAGTTCAAGATCAGCCTGAGCAAGAGCAAGATCCTGTCTCTACTAAAAATAGAAAAATTAGCCAGCTGTCACGGCATGCACCTGTGGTCCCAGCTACCTGGGTGGCTGAGGAAAGAGGATTGCTTAAGCCCCGTCGTTTGTGGTTAAAGTGAGCTTTGATAACTCTACCCAGTATACAAGCGCATGGATCAAAAAAAAAAAAAAAAAAGAAATGTCAAATAGACACTTAGAAATATAGTTCTATAGTTCAGGACAAAGGACCATATAAAAAATCCACAAAAAAGACCAGAAGATTTAGGAAAAAATTTTAGAATGCACAACAAACAGAGAAATGGAGAAAATAGGATTCATAAACCAGGAAAACACCAAAAATTTGGGGATAGGTAGAGAAAATGAAAGCAATCAAAGAGACTAAAGAATGCTCCCAGAGAAAGAAAGAGAAACAGGAAAGGATGGCAAAAGCCAAAAGAAGAGACAGTTTAAGAAAGTAAGCAGTCAGTAGTATCAAAGAGCTTCCAAAGATCAAACACAATGAGGATTGACAATCCTTAGATAAATCATATAATGTTTCTCTTTTATAGCTTCTTCATCCCATAGTAAGCACATCAGAAACACCTCACAAATTTTCAAGCTATGCATCTGCTCACCAATCCTATCCTGATAAATCCCTGAGACAGTGAATCACAGTTACTAATGGAAATGTTGGAGGTGTGAAGGGGCAGTAGAGACAAACCGAACTGACAAGCATCTGCAGGAAATTGGAAAAGAGCACCTAAAGAATTAGGCATTTTTAAAAAGCATGGATCCCATAAGCCACTTGAGGGAAGTATTTCAAGAAACCAGTCAAACCCTATTATGAGTTAAAGTAAAATAAGGACCAAAAAAGTACCCATTTGATTTATCCACAAGGAAGTCACTGGAGATCTTGCAAAGTGAGTTCGATGGCACAGCTTGGAGGTGATTGGGTTCCTGAGAAGACAGGAAGAAAACCCAAAGGCAACAGGAGGTACTATCACTAGGAAGGAGCAGAGACTCCACTTCTGATGTAATTGAAAATGCAGGGGAAACAAGGAGCAAAGGATGGTTGTGGGTTCAGGTTAAGTTTATAGGTTATGGCAAGAAATGGAGAAAGGTCACATCTGACGGATTGTATTTTTTAGGGAAATTGAAAGTCATTTGTTGAGCTTGAAGAAAGAGGTTTGAAAAGGGAAAAGCTTTTTTTTTTGTACAGAGTTTCTTTAAAGAATCCTCCAAGAACTGATTACAATTCCTGAAATGCATCTTAGTGAAACATAAACCCATTGTTTGGCCTGTGTTGTTCCTTTCACTGTTTATCTGGGTTAGTCCTATTTACACTTCAAAACCACTCCACCTAGAAAGCTTTTCCTGACACTTCTTAACCAGCCTCCTCTGTATTAATGCTTTACTTTGTACACAATCCTACTGCTACCCTTATAACATTATATTACAGTGCCTACCTTTATAGGTCTACAAGATTATTTCCCCTACTAGATGGTGAGCTACTTGAGAGCACGGATTGCACATATATCAGGAGCTCCAAATTTGGTTAAACTGAATTTAAATTAAAATACAGGCTGAGCACAGTGGCTAATGCCTGTAATCCCAGCACTTTGGGAGGCTGAGGCCAAAAGATCGCTTGAGGCCAGGAGTTTGAGATCAGCCTGGGCAACATAGCAACACCCCGACTCTACAAAAAATAAAAAAATTAGGTGGGCGTGTTGGTATGCACTTGTAATTCTAGCTACTCAGGAGGCTGAGGGAAGATAATTGCTTGAGCCCACAAGTTTGAGGTTACAGTAAGCTATGATTACACCACTGCACTCTAGTCTGGGTGCGAGAGTGAGACCCTGTCTCTAAAAGAAAAAACGAAAGTAAAAAGAAAAAAATTAAGAAGATACAAAGATGTATTAGAGAACCTAACCTAGAGAAACTAACACAATCTAGTTCAGAAAACAACATCACTAGTTTTGACAAAAGCATAGAAATTATCATGAGAAGGGAAGTAATTAAGGACAATGATAAAACACAGAAAACAAACAATAATTTACAACTTTATTTCTCCCAAGTCAGTGCAAGGAAAAAAGAAAAAAAAAACTATTTCAATCACTATAACCCATTTTGGTCTACAAATGTGTATATATGCATTTTACAGTGATGTTCAGTTTAAAAAACATTTATTCTAGGCCAGGCGTGGTGGCTCACACCTGTAATCCCAGCACTTTGGGAGGCCAAGGCAGGAGGATCACTTGAGTCCAGGAGTTCAACACCAGCCTGGGCAAAATAGCAAGACTTTGTCTCTACAAAAAATAAAAATTAGTCAGGCATGGTTGCACTCACCCATAGTCCCAGCGAGTGGGAAGACTGAGACAGGAGGATTGCTTGAGCCCAGGAATTTGAGGCTGCAGTGAGCTATGATCACACCACTGCACCCTAGCCCAGGCAACAAAGCAAAACTCTTGTCTTTAAAAAAAACAAACAAACAAAAAACATGTATTTTGCACCTACTGTATGCAAGATACTGCTATGCACATTGTGGAATGTTAAGAAAAAAAGTTTCACAGTATAGTAAAAGAGATTAAGGCAAGTATATGAATGATCTTAATACAAGGTAGAATGTGATGGCCATTAGGAGAAAAAATTTAAGAACAGGTGAAAAGAGGCCTTATTTTTATGCTTAGAAGTTTGAACTTTATTCTGAAGGATAAGAGATTCAGGACATGGTAACTGGATTAATACAATTAAATGTGCTTTTCAAATGTACTATATTTAACTTTTCTTATTTTGGGCAACTTTTCACCAAAACTGACTAGCAATAAATCTGTTATATTCAAAACAGTTAATCCTAACCTGAAGAAATGCCACAAACCTCCCCCCTTGTATGATTGTGGATAATTGCCTCATAAAAAACAAGCAAACAAGCCTGCAAGAGGCACCACCTGTATAGCCCAAAAATTTGTTAAAGGAGTAGGCATTTCCAACTCTACTTAAAAAACAAGCCCTTATTTCATTGAGCGCCTGTCATCTGTTCTAGGTCTTACACTTTTCAGGGGTTGGAACGCTTCACCCCATCGTCAAGAACTGCGGCAGCAGCTGGTGGCTGCCAACGTCGGCCACCGAGTGCGGGGTCTCGTAACTTCAGGGAAATTCTGGGCGCGTCGGGGGCGGGGGGTCGCGTTGCAATGAGGAGCAACCAGAAATCAGGTGTCCCAAAGACATTGGAAGGGAAGAGTGAGCAAGTCCGTGGGCAAACAGGTTGGCTAGGCCAGTACCCGGACGCCAGGGGGCCGGGCGGAGGGGAGTGGTCACATCGAGAACGGAAAACTTTCTGCAAAGCGCCGGCTGAGTCCACAACCCGGGCCCAGGCGCGGAGCAGGGCAACCCCCAGCCTCACGACCCTGCCAGACCCCGACTCCTTACCATCCTGTAGAAGCTCCCGGACTGTCGCTGCAGCCACCCCAGAGCCCAGCGCCCCAAGGCCAGGCACAGCGACGCTGCCGTCACCACCTTCCATGTTGGCAGGTGCCGGGTTGATGGCGTCAGCGGCGGGTCCACCCCGCCCAGGCGGTGACGCAGAATCCCGGCGCCGCCCGGCCTTCCAGCCCGCGGCTCCACGCCGGCCTGGGGAAAGACTTGGCCGCTGGCTGGGAGCCGCGAGGGCACCAGAGCAGGGGGGCGCCGAGGGCCCGAACACTCGGGGCCCAGCGCAGCGAGGGCGCCAAGGCCGCCGGTCGGCGTCCTCCGCCATCTCTCGCCGCCGCGCCCCGGGGCTGGCGCTGTTCCCCGGGCCAAAGAGAAGGTGGGCGCCGGAACGTGGCCGCAGCGCGTCCCTCTTAAAGCAAGTATTTAAACCTGAGAACACGGGCCTCGTGGCGCAAGGCTGGAGAGGAGAACCGAGCTTTCCAGGAGTTTCCTTTACGCTCCACAGTCGGAGCAGGTGGGAGTTAGTTGCTGCATCGCTGTCTGTCCCACGCCTTCATTCGCTATCCTGGGGTAAAATCCCGCGGGAAAAGCTTGAGAAGAAAAAGTTGCTGGGGATGAACAGTGAGGAGAATGAGGAAGAGTAGATGAAGAAGGCCGGGCGCGGTGGCTCACGCCTGTAATCCTAGCTCTCTGGGAGGCCGAGGCGGGCGGATTGTTTGAGCTCTGAGTTCGAAACCAGCCTGAGCAAGAGCGAGACCCCATCTCTACTAAAAATAGAAAGAAATTAATCGGACAACTAAAAATATATAGAAAAAATTAGCCGGGCGTGGTGGCGCATGCCTGTAGTCCCAGCTACTTGGGAAGCTGAAGCAGGAGGATTGCTTGAGCCCACGAGTTTGAGGTTGCTGTGAGCTAGGATGACGCCACAGCACTCTAGCCCAGGCAACACAGTGAGACTTTGTCTCAAAAAAAAAAAAATCAGCTAGGCATTGTGGCATGCACCTGTAGTCCCAGCTACTCAGGAGGATCGCTTGAGCCCAGGAGTTGGAAGTTGCAGTGAGCTACAGTGACACCACTGCACTCTACTCAGGGCAACAGAGTAAGACTCTGTCTCAAAAAAAAAAAAAGGAAGCTAAATAATAACCGTCTTAACAGATGTGAAGTCGTATCTCATTGTGATTTTCATTTGCATTGCCCTAATGTTTAGTGGTATTCAGTATATTATTTTTATGTCCTTGTTGGTCATATCTATCCATCCATCTATCTATCTATCTATCTATCTATCTATCTATATCTATCTATCTATCTTCTTGGTCAACTTTTGTAAAGAAAAAATTGTCCCCAAACTTACTTGGCTGACACTTGATAAACATTGTGAATCTTCATCTTGGCCTCCTAACATTCCCAAAGCTATCTGAGTGTTAAGGTGTTTATCCCGGGACTCACAACAGCCTGGCACATTTATTTCTACAGTGGAAATATCTGTTGGACCAAAAGATTACAGAATGTTTTTAAAATAATTAGACTTTATTATAGCAAGGATAATTTAAAAAACATAAGAAAATAGTTAAAAGTTAAGAGTTTTGTATCTATGATGTAGAAATAAAAGAGAATTATAAGCCCATTTTGTTCATTACAAATCCTTTGGGTTAGCTTATGATATACTTGGTTCTCACCCCTAAGATGGCAGTTATTTGCAAATCACTGCTGCCTGTGCTTTTGAATGGTACAAATGCAGCATTCGTTATATCACTATTTTATTTCCATGCATATGTCTAGGCTAGAAAGTTGAGTAATAGAGTCAAATTCTCTCTCCCTGACATGTCCTGTCTGTTTTCGATCCTTAATATCTTTCAAATTCATCTGCCTCCTTAGCTTCATTACAATTAGCACAATCCACTCCCCTGGTTAATTACAAGAGCTGCTGACTGATCTCGCTCTCGATCTCTGTCTCTCTGTCTCTATCTCCACCTCTCCCCAGAGTCCTGTCCTCCTCCAGGGCACCTTTAGGCTACTGCTAGCACGATCTTTTTGAAGTGAATCACCTATTTTCAATCCTCCAGCGCCCCCTCCTCACTGACCTCAGGATCGAGTTCTAACTCCACAGCAAGGCATACAAGAAGTTTTGCCATGTAACCATTTCTGCTTTCCTTATCACGTCAGTTTTTACCTCTGACTACCTCCTAGCATCTCAGCATCCCTGGACCATTTTTAGGTTCCTCCAAGGGTCAATTTTCTTCATTATATGTGCAACTGGACCTCTATTTCTGGAAAGTGCTTGTGGTGATATGGTGATGGTAGGGTAACATTAAAAATATCTAGCACAGCCCAAGCGCCCATCACATAAGTGGATTAATAAAATGTGGCATATGTGTACCATGGGGTACTATCAGCCATAAAAAACATGGGGAACTAATATCTCTTGTATTATCCTGGATGGAGCTGATACCATTCTTCTAAGTGAAGTATCACAGGAATGGAAAAACAACACTACATGTACTCACCATTAAATTGAAACTAATCAATCAACACATATGTGCTCATATGGAAATAACATTCATCAGAAATCAAGCAGGTGGGAGGAGGGAGGAGGGGATGGATAAATTCACACCTACTGGGTACCGTGCACACTATCTGGGAGACAGGCACACTTGTAACTTTGACTCAAATCGTATGAAAGCAATTTATGTAACCAAAACATTTGTACCTTTGGAATATTCTAAAATTAAAAACTATTCTCACAGTAAAATAGGAACATAAGTATTATTATCCCTTTTACAAATGTTATACTAACTGTAAGCTAAATGTATTCCCATAGAGACAAAGTTTTGTGTATAAAGTTCATATATCTTAACTTTCATATATATATATGTGTGTGTGTGTGTACACAATAGTTTAGTTATGTCTGTTTTTACAGTTTAAATAAATGGAACCATATAGTAAAAAAAAAAATATCTAGCAGCTCCCTTGGCATACTTAGTTTGGGACCCTGCTGAGCTTAGTCTTAACCCTTTAATTATTGAACTGTGGGGATCCCAGGGGATGCTGAGATAAGCACCAGGGGAGCAGTCAGGGAATTAGGAGAAGTGGCTATTTATTAAATAGTATAAAAGTATTTTGATGTTTTAACAACTGGCACATGCCCCTGTGGATGCAGACCAGCTAAATATCAGCCCTATCCTTATCACTCCTACTACCTCTTTCTCTGGACTAATTCTTCCTCCAGGACTTGCCAAGAGCAGGGGCTCTTAATCTTGGGGGTGCCATGGACCCGTTTGTCAGTCTGGCAAAGCATGTAAGACGAGGGCTGTTTGGAAAGTATCCAGCCATTGTCAACATAACAAAAACGGTTACATGGCTAGATACTTCCCAGACAGCACTTGTACACCCTTCTAAGAATAATGTTTTTAAAAGCATAAAATAAAATACATAAGATAACAAAGGAAACCATTTATATTAAAATACAGTGATAAAATACTTAATAATGAATTGTGATATAATAACTTAATAAAAATAAGATCTGGAGGTAGATCTAGTAACTGCCATAATTTCAAAATACTGGTGAGTGTAAATTGTATTTAAGATATCTACAGCAAATGTAGGATGATATAAAAATAGCCACGGTTTCTGTTGGTGACAAACCACTACTGTGGTTTGCTCATATTTCTAAATGAAAGAAATGCTAAATTTCAGTTATAGGATAGTAAAAATAAAGGTGTTGTTTTTCCCTTCACATTCAAAAGTGTCGTGAGTCCCATCCATGGACACCTTGAGGCTTTGTGGTTGCCAGGTGTCTTAGTCAATTCAGCTGTTACAACAAATACATATGCTCCTTGACTTACGATGGGATAACATCCTACTGTGAGTTCAAAATATCGTAAGTTGAAAATGTATTTAAAACACCTAACCTACTGAACATCATAGCTTAGCCTAGCCTGCTTTAAACATGCACAGAGTGTTTACAGTAGCCTACTGTTGGGCAAAATCATCTAACACAAAGCTTATTTTATAGAAAAGTATTGAATATCTCATGTAATTTATTGAAAATTATCCTATGATTTCGGAATGCATATTGCTTTCACACTATCGTAAAGTCGAAAAATCATAAGTGGAACCATTGTGAATTAGAAACCATCTGCACCACAGACAGGGTGGCTTAAACCCCAAATTAATTTCTCATAGTTTTGGAGGCTAGAAGTCCAATGTCAGGGTATCAACATCGTCATGTTGTTGGTGATGGCCCTCGTCCTGGTTAGTTCCTCACATGGTCTTTTCTTGATGTGTTCACACAGAGAGAGATTCATCTCTTGTATCCTCCTCTGTTTGTAAGGACACTAATCCCATCATGTGGGCTTCATCCCCGTGACCTCTTCCAAACCTAATCTCCTCCCAAAGGATTCACCTCTCAACACCATCACATTGAGGATTAGGGCTTCAGTATTTGAATTCTGACAAACATTGAGTCCATAACACCGGGTGTAGAACCCTGGCTTAGATAATTCTCTTCCAGTAAGCCTTTGTTAATCAGCCCTTCTCAGCCCCCCCCCTCACAAAGTATGCATTGCCTTTTCTGTGTATTCCCAATGCCAGAAACTTACCCATGGTAACACTTGTCTTGATTTGTTTTTCTCTTAGACAAGACCAGAAATCAGCAAGCGCTTTCTGTAAAGGGCCAGATAAGAAATATTTTAGGTTTTGCGGTCCATATGGTCTGTGTTGCACTTACTCAGTTCAGCCAGAAACAATATGTAAATTAATGGGCATGGCTGTGTTCCAGTAAGACTTTTAGGGATGCTGAAATTCATTTATGGACATTGAAATTTGTTTCAAATAATTCTCATGTATGACGAAATATGTTCCTTTTAAAATTTTTCAACCATTTAAAGATACAAGCCCCATTTTTAGCTTATAGACTGCACAAAAGGAGACCACAGGCCAGACGTGGCATAGACAATAGTTTGTCTACCTGTGTACTCGATCACAAGTGTCTCGAGGGCAGGCACTGTAAGTTTGTTTTCTGCCCTTTACATAGAGCCCCAATGTCTGCCATATTGGTGTAAAATAAACACAGGCTGAATAAATATTTGAGTCTCTAAGTGCTCTATACTCACATATGCTTTCTCAATATTCTTCCAGAATTTGAGTTGAACAGCAGATGAATTTTCCAGTAGGAGACTTTAAGCCAAATCCAGATTTGCGGTCTCTTAGTCTAGCACAATTTTATAGCTCCTTCCTCTGAATCTTGGTGTCCCCTAAATGAAGGCCAGCTATTTCCCATGTTGAAGGTGTTCCCAGTGTACTTGTACACTTAGAGATCTCCAAGTGATGGCAGTTTATGTGTGTACCACTGAGTGGAATGTGGCCTTAACCCGAGAAAATGATACGTTTCAGCAAAGAATTTTGGATATATACTTGAACAAAAAGGGAAATCCCTTCCCAGCATTATCTCTGCTTTATGCCCTTCAGACTTAAATGTTCACCAGTAGTAATCATCATGGAAATCACAGGAAGTTTATTTGTGAAGTGCTTATTCCCCACAGAGATTAATACACCGCCTAAGATCAAAAGTAAATGAAAACGTTTTTTTTTTGAGTGGTCTCTTTAAGTTATGGAAACAACAGACTTGTTGTACTCCAGCAGGCTGTTTAAGAAGCAGGACGTTAATCACAACTCTAATATAACCATGTTTTTGATAATAGGGCAAGGTGGTTATTAGTCATGCTTGCCCACCTGTAAAATACTGATTTGACTGATGTGTATGTTGGCCAAGGCCAAATATAAAAAAGATTTTGGCATCTTGCCCAAGGTCATGGACAAACTTGCAATTTCATCAAGCTGTGTTCATTATCATGCAAAATATCTGAAAGGCAGATTTTACTTAGAGACATTTCAATAGCCCCTATAAAAAGGAACTAAAAAATAAAATGAAATTATGGAATTACTTATTTTTAGAATTCATTTTTCAACACATGGATAATGAACTCTGATAAATTCAGTTTAGATATTTTAATATAGCATCAGAGACCACCTGGGCTTATATTCTTTTGTGAGTTTTTTTGCAGGTGAACTTCATGTTTATAAATTACATTAATCAACAAATAGGCCTAATGCTTATCAAAGCTAATTTCTAGTGGGAAGGGAGATTATAGGAGAGAAGACAGAGACTTTTCTCTAAAGGAATATACAAATTTATATAAGGAAACATGATACAGACCTATGAGAGATAAATAACCTTGATAACATGTGCTAAGCACCAGTGAACGATGCAGACAGGGTGCTCACGCAGCAGTGATATTCTTTGGGGGTTTGGGGGTTGGGAGTGGGTAAACTCACAACTAATGGACGCGGTGAGCATTGTAGAAGGGAAAGGGCATGCCTCAAATCATGGTTTTGGTGTGGCAAAGTCATAACATGTAACCAAAATGTTTGTACCCCTATAATATCCTGAAATAACAAAAAAAAAAATGAAAGAAAGAGAAAAAGCCATAGCAATTCATAGGACAGAGAAGTTCTTCATGGGGAAACAGAAACAATGCCTGGGCTTGACTTAAAAAGCTCAGCCTTAAAATGCTGCAGATAGCTTGGCCGCCATACAGACACGCACACGCGTGCACACATACACACGCACACGCACGCACAGAACTGCCAAGCCTTTGTGCTCTTACCCCACGCGGCCGTGTGCACTGTGACTCTCCTTGACTCCAGGCCGTGGCCTCTGCTTGGTGTTCTTTGCCCCTTGTTTGAAACTGCTCACACAACGTATTGCCACATTTCCTCACACAAAGCTTTCAGCGCGTTACTGCTCTGCCCTACAGTTTTCACATAAATTGGTGTTCAGCAGGACCATTGTTGGTCTATATTCTGTTCACTGAGGCATCTCCTAATCCAATTTATTCCCCTCCTAAATGGATCTGTCTCAGCTATCACAGTGGTCATATCTCTTGGTTTAAGAGCTCGTAATGGAAATTTTACATAGTGCTGCTTGGAGTATGAATTTGTTAAGTCTCTGCAGGGCAAAGCCTTAGAAATGTATGCATGCTTTCCTTCATGGAGACATTCCACTTCTAATCATTCCTTTAAGGTGTATTTAAATATGCATATATTATACATGATGATTAAAACTATTTTTATTGCCATGAGTTTTTAACATAACAAAATTGATCATGCATTCTAATTTGTCCTTTAGTGGGAGGTACCTAGGAACCATTAAGAATGATGATGAATATGAAAATATTTATTTTATTCTAGTCTATTTTATTTTGCATAAACATTTAAAAATGTATTGGTGTACCCATGGTGTATCCTTTTAAATTTTGGTTCTTTGCTTTGTTTTGTCTTTTTAAGATCTCTAATAGCTTTCTATTAATCCTGGCTTCTGCATCAACTTACTCCCAAACTATACAGCAACCCTACAGAAACTTCAACCATTTCAGTCCGTTTCCCTGATTGGACTCCCGGGCTCACTGCCAGCTTTGCTCTAGGTTATGTACGTCCCTCACCCAGTTATCGTTTGTCCACCTCTTTTCTAGCTCAACTCCTACCGTTTTTAAGTTCCCACTTGCAGTTCCATCTGTTAGGAATCTTTTCCTGATTTTCCCAGTTCTTCATGGCTGTATCATCCAGCCTTACAGTTTTTCCTCAAGTAAACTAATGTTCCGAGAAAGAGCCTGGAGTCAGCAGAGGAATTAGAATATGGTTGGAGAGTACCGGCCATAGCTTTGTTTTCGAAGTATCATTTTTAAAGTATATTTAGAATGGAGTTAGAATGGAGTTCCTGTACACACAAGTTGTTCTTTTCCTAGTTAACTAAACATGCTTTCTTCCCCGCCCCCCACAATATAGAGCTGGCCAACGGAGAAGTCATATTCCAGTTTCTTAGCTTCAGTTTTGTAAGGAAAAATTCAAAGGTAGGGTTTACTTTGGAGTACAATACTCCCTTTATCATCTTTCTCTCTGGTCCTTCGTGTGCGACTTCTGCCTCCCACTGCCCCCGCCAAGTGCATACATGGCCTAATTACTTTGTTAACATTCTCTCCGCTCCCTCACTCCCAAATCACGATCCACTGCAGTCACTGGGCTCAATCTGAGAACTGTGAAGAGGAGAGAATCGCATTCTTCTGTCTTTTTATATTTAGCTCAATTAACTATAATATATCCTGGCCTCATTCAATGGTCTTGCACAAACCTCCAAACACTCTTTCTCTACTCATACCCCATAGCCATGGTATATGAATTGGCTTTTGTTAGTTTTTGTGCTAACTTAAAATATTTTCTATTATAAAAATTTGAAAACATATGTAAAAGTAGAGAGAATAATAAAACAAACCTCTCACATACATCACATCAATACAATTACAAAAGTTTTTAGTGTGTTCATCTCTTAAAATCTGAGTTTATCTTGATATATTGTTCTGTAACATCTTTTTCTAAAAACGTTTCTATTAGTCATGTGCTTAATAGATTAAATTGTTGTCTTCCGTGGTATTCACCTTTAACGTTTAATTATGCCTTGCCAAAGACAGCGATGTATAAGAGTAGAAATTAAAATTCAACAAACATGTCTAATAAAACTTCCATGTGGCAACTTTGAACACAGGTTACAATTTGTAAAACAAGGTTTGTTTAGAAGTCATTGTGTAATTATTATTTCTATTACCCAAATGCCCTCCAAACCTGAAAATTGAATTTTTACCTCTACTTTTTACAATTAAAATATGGCCATTTGAGTCATTAACACCACTCTGGGTAATTATCAGGGTGTGTTATTACTTGTGAACCTCTTTTTCTCTTCATGCTATTTCCTTCATGTGTAGTCTTGAATTACTAATGCTTTTGACGTGTGCTTAGACACTACTCTCCCCTAAGGAACATAAGAGCAACAGGAACCTTCCTAGCAGAAAATAATACTAGTATGAAAAATCATAAACTACATTTTGCCTGTAAGCATACATGATTTTTTAATAAATAGGACAGCATTCTGATATTAGCTTTAAATGTGTATAAAAGGTTAATCATTTTCATACCACCCATGAATAACTCATCTCTTTTGCAGGATGTTGTTCACAGTTGAAATTCTCTAATTAATTTTCCCCTGCTTGTTTTCTTTTTCTTTTTCTCCAGCTCTTGTAAACGTGAAACTCTGGGCCATTGATCGACAATGTTTTCAGACAATAATGATGAGGACAGGACTCATCAAGCATACCGAATATATGGAATTTTTAAAAAGGTAGGATGCTTTCTTTTCTCCGTTTGAGAGCATTTATTTATGTTCTTTTCAGTTATATTATCTGAAATGGAGTAAAGTGATGATTTTTTTGCTTTTATCTTAGTCTTAACAGCCTACAAATTCGCAGAAGTGCAAGACTTTGGGCAGGCTTCTTTGTATTTCTGGTGCCAATTTTCTTGATGTGTGGTGAAGTCAGAACTTCAGAATTTCATCATGTGTTTTTAGCCATCCAACGTTATCTTACAGAGGAGTGCAGCTCAGAGAAACAAATGAGCATTTTCCTGAACAAAAAAGGATATTAAGTTTATTTCTAACTATTTATTGTTTAATATATTTATGGCACCTCTTCTAATCAGACCCACACTGGACGACTGAGTCATCTCTTTTCTGAGTTTCCGTATGAAAGGTCAGATGACTAAGAAGGAAAAATTCCAAGAAAAAGCTTATTATCCTGTAATGCTGAGTGTAATTTCCCAAATTAAATTCATTTTATGTTTCAGTTCTGAAATGTCAATAGCTTTTTTCCTTTATAGTATATATTATCATAATAACTCAATATAGGATCGAAATTGGAATGGAAAGCCAGCATTTCATTTTTTAGGAATAGACTGATATTCACTGAAATGAATTTCTTTTTCTGTAAGCTTATTTTATTATAAAGGAAATATTTTATTATTGAAAAGAATATTGACAATTCTGATGACTTTCGAAAAAGTAGTTATTTTGCATCTTTTTATAAAAAGCAGAGCTGTCATTAAATATTGATGTACAGATCATGTGAGCTAAAGGGAGTGTATCACTAAATAGGATTTCATTTTTGAGAGCCTAGAATATTATACATTTTTTGGCTTTATATTTTTATTTTTGGTGAATAAGTGGTTAAAATGGAGCTAAAAAGTCAAATTTATGTTTTGTTTTAGTGATGCATTTAACATATATCTACCGAATTTATTTAAGATGCAATTTTAGTATTCTTTACTTGCATATTTATTGTTATTTTGTTTCTACTTTATTTTTTATTCATTTTTCATTTCCACATAAAATATTTTTATATTCCTGATAATGGGACAATTTGATTCTAATGTGATGTTGAGTAATAACATATTAAAATGTTACTCTGCCAGCAGGGTGTTGGTATTTTTTTTTCTCAATGTCATTGAATGAAACATTTAGAAGAGGAGAAAATATGAATTTCTATTTGAAACTTAGTATAGTTTGTAAAGAAATTAAATTATTCAAGTGCCATATATATGTGGGGGGTATATATGTATATATGTGTATATAGGTGTGTATATTTGTGTGTGCACATGTGTATCGTGAGAGACAGAGAGAGAATGAGTATTAATTTTAAGCCTTTTCTTGAAGTGTAAGAGGTATTGATTTCTTCTGATGCAGCTCTGATAAAGATCCCAAACTGTAATCCATGAAATGCACACCTGTAGAATAGAACCTGTTATTTGTGTCACATACCTAAGCATTGGACACTTAGCGATGTTGATTTTAGCTTCCATAAGTTTGTTTTTGCAAGGGAATGGACCGAGTGGGAAGGCTATCTCAAATAACTCTAATAAGAACTCTTTTTAGGAAACGGAAATGTCTCACTCTGTGTGTGTGCATGTGTGTGTTTTAATAAACTCTGAATTTACTTATTTTTTTGGCGTTATTCTCAGAGTTGCCTTAGTTTGCATTCTTTATTCTAACAATTCAAACCTTAAACAATGAAATTAGCTCTCCAGAGTGAGTGGGCATTTTGGTTGCTCAGCTTAGAGCAGGTAGAGTCTAACTGGCTGCGTTAAGAAGAGACGGGCGCTAACTCTGATGTCACTTTCCATCTGGTCACCCATAAAACATCCAGCTCACATCGTCTGCAAATGTATGACTGAGCTGGGAGTCCAGAGAGGTGACAGTCCAGATCATTGCCCGAGGCCAGCTTTGATCTTCCTTAATTATAACTGTGACCAACTGGTTCTCTCTCTACAACCCTTCAGTGGTTCACAGTTCCAGTTGAATTATTTACAGCTTCATTAGTAGGACATTCAAAGGCCTCCTAGAGCCAAAGCCAGCCAGCTTTGTCAGCCTGGATTTTTCTCATCCCATGCAAACCAAACAATTCCATGTGTCCATGGAAGCACTACCTGTGCTTCCCCACACCACGCTGCCTCTTTGCCTTTTATCTCTATCAACAATGTTCAAATCCTTCTCTTCCTTTTAAATCCAACTAAAAGCTGGCTCTCCCACGGATACTGACTTCATTCCATCCAGAATTAACCTCTTCCTCCTCTGAAGCTTCATCTCTGTCACATGTTTTATTGTCTACTTTGTTTCATTATAATTTGACCACTGCAAACTTATTTCTACTCCTAGATTATAGACTTCTCAGGACTAGGGTTCTTTCTTAACCATCATGGTTTAAATGTGGCACCAAACTTACTGCTTTGTAGATAGGCAGTTTATAAGACAGCAAGTATAGGACCAGGACATAATTTTCAGGGACCCATCACAAAATGGAAATCCAGGGCCTATTTATCAAAAACTATTAAAAATTTCAAGATGTTGACAGCACAGTATTAAAACAAGCACAGGGAACTTCTAAGTGTCAACCTTATGCTTCTGCACAAGTCACACACCCAGGAAGCTGTGTAGGGACAGAGAGAGGGTGATCCCTTTCCTCCCTGTCGTAAGGGTCATGGCCAATACCCCTATAACAAAAGACAGGTTAACAAGAGAAAATCATAACAGATGTATTAATATTTAATCAAAGTTTTACATGACACAGGAGCCTTGAGAATGAAGACCTAATTATACAGGGGAAAACTATGTATTTTTATGTTTAGGTTTAATGCCAAATGGATAACCATAGAACTGTGATTGGACAAAAAGGGAAAGGTCTAATGCTAATAGATGGAGTGGGGAAACCCAGGCCTGTCTGTTCAGATTCTTGGCCTCTCTGCTGTAGCATTTGTTCTTCCCCAGTATGGGTAAGACCCCTCTGGAATAAGAGTTTTTATTTCTTTACAGTCAGCTGTTACACAGAAAGGTGGGGGAAAGGTTATAATAATATTTTTAGGCTTATGACTGGCTTTGGAGAAAAGAGGTTCTGGTTTCTATGACTTGCCTTGGGGAAGAGGAATTCTAGTTTCTATTTCTTACTTCAGGGGAGAATGAGAGGCCAGAGATAGGAGGGCAGAAAAAGGTCAAAGGAGCTACTTCTGAGGCTTTCACTTTGGTGTTACCATTTTCTGAGCCCCAACAGCTGCAAGGGTATATATTTTTCTTCACGTTTCCAGGTTAACTATACATGGTACCATTTATTTTACAAGGCTACTAAGAGATGGCATAATATCCCCAAGGAAAATAATGGTAGATATTGTCAAAAACTCAGAAGACCAAAAATAATTAATTTTTTTATTATAACCAGAGTCATTTTTATCTCCCTGTTTATTGGTGATTTTTTAAATTTTTGCTTATTGCTGTTTTACATCATGTACAACTTTAAAGTTTTATACAGTCAAGTCAGTCCACTTCTTCCTTATGATTTCAGGTGCAGAAAGGCTTACCTGCTTTAACATTATAAAATGTAGACTTAATACTTTAAGTTCTCTGTAGCAACCTGTGAAGAGGGTGGGGGATTTTTTCTTTATGTGTCTGTTAAATAAAACATTCATCTGGATTTTTCTCCTGCAGATGTCATATACTCTATATTTGCGAAGGTGTTAAAGGAGTAAAGCAATTGTGACACAATCAGAAAAATTGAAACTCTAGCAAATGTTAACGCAAATCATCGGAATTATTCTCAGTAAGGGTCTCTATTGTACATCCCAATGCTTTCCTAATTGAGGAATTTCAGGGACAGTGACAGGCTAAGAGAGGAGCCTCTATTACTACTCATCCTCCCATGCCACCCTTCCTCCTCATTTTCCTAAATACACACACAAGTTTGGAGGGCGAGAAAAGGGGACACACCAGGCATGTAAATGCGCTGCTAATTAAGGAAAGGAATTTCTTTTTTGTATTGTCAAAGTTGGGTTTTATTTTTATTCCAGTGTGTTTACCCATTTTGTAACTGCCAGTCAGTCATGTGGTTTGGCCCCCTCTTTGCTACTAGACGCCACATCAAACTGTGATTCTGGCTCTTTAATCCTATTTAGTCATCTCTCTTTTGTGTCTGTATTTCACATTCCCTGATGTAAACACAGATGTTCCTTTGCAAGCATAGCAAAAAAAATATTCCAGGGGCAGTGCCACTAAGCATGGAATGATGCTATAGGTCCAACCACGATTTTACCATTTGCCAGCATTTTCCATCATCTTTGGCTACTGAAAAATGCTGTTGTTTTTAAGGTGGATTCTGGAAAATGAGCCAAATAACTGCCAGAGTTAATTTGTGTTGCTTTTCTCTGAGCACATTCTCTGTTGCTGCTGTTGGCATGGGCAGCTATCCTCATAGGAGCATTAGTATGTAGCTGCGTACCTGCCAGGATGTGCTTATAGGATGTGGGTTTTCTATTGTCCCCAAACTATGATGATGATGATGACAATGATAATGGTGGTTCCCAATTTATATTACTTGCTTTACTGATACATAAGAGACATAGCAGGAACCTTTTAGGACTTATGCTACTCAATGGATCCTGTTGACCCTTAGAAAAACTTTTCTTTATCCACCAGAGAATCTTTTGGTAAGGCAGATGTGCTGTGTCACCTCCCCCTGCATAAAACCTTTCCATAACTTCCTGTCACTCCTAGGAAAAAGCCTACCTGAGTCTTTATCATTGTCTTCAAAGCCCTACCTGCCCTGGCTACTGCCGACTTCATCTCCCTCTCCGTCTTCTCCATCCACATTGTCTCTTGCCCCACGTGATAGTTTTCCATCTCCTCATGTGCTCCGTGGTGCCTCCCAGTGGAGATGATCCCAAGAGGCTCCTCCCCCTTTGCATGGATGTATTTCCCAGAGTGATCTAGGGTGTTACATATCAAATATGCCTGCTTATGGCCCCCTATCAGTGGCATCCACATACAAGGGGTCAAGAGGATGAATGGGCCTTTGCACATGATAGCATTTATAAAATCCATTTTGAATAATAAATGTGGGGTGGCATATAAGCTTAAGCAAGATTCTTTAAACTTAGACTTGGTAATCAAAAATGGGAAACTCTTCCACCATAAAAGATCATAATTAGGAATAAATAAAATAACAGATAATACTAGTAAACATTTATTGAGTGTGGGCCAAGCAGTATTGAAAACACTTTAGATGTATATGTATTAACTTATTTAATTGTCAAGTACTGACATCATTTCCATCTTACAGATTTCCATCAAAGGCCATACAAAGGCCATTCCCATACAAAGGCCAAAGAGTCAAATAAAGCTACGTAGCTCGTTAGTGGTAGAGCCAGTTGATCCAGAACTGATACTCTTAAATTTCACCCTATATTGGCTCATTAAAGGAATGCTGGGTACTCCAGTATTAATTCCTGTGCATTGCTGCCTGTAGATTTCCAATAGCAGGTCGACCTTGTCCTTGGTGTACCTGGGATTTCCCATTAACCTTATTTTTCTCTGTTAGTGCCGTTCTCTCAAATCTCAGTAATATTTTCCTTCCTCTCACCCCCCTAGAATATATTCTCAGAAGTAAATGCTCTGTAATAGCTTAAGTGCTATCATTCTAAATGGTATTGAATAAGTCATAATGTCTTAGAATTACACAGGCTCAATGGAGGGGCTTTCAGTTGTTTGGAATTTCACTACCTGTTTGTAAGCAGACATTTATTTCTAAAATTAATATTAAATGACTAACAGCTCAGATCAGCATCTTCTGCAGACATTCAGATATTGTGTTTGTGAGTCTTTTTCACATTCCTGCCATTGTGCAACCAAAGCAAGGGTAGTGGTCTGTAAACAGGACCTGTTCTTGCTTAGACTGTGTTCTCTGATCTTCCTTTAAGGAACTGGACTATTTAGACCTTTACAGAGTATCTTCTGCATATTTTAGTCCAAAAAAATCAATATGCTACTTGGTTTTCGCACAGATTATGTAAGGAACAATAGAGCTTAATCAATCGGTTGAGATCACATTTCTGGAAAATCAAAATCATGATTTTCCTTTACTCAGATTTTTCTCCTATAATTTACAAAAAGGTGGGGAAAAGAGAGTGCATATGAAAACAGTCTGGGGGATTTTCAAACTTTTAAAAAAATTTTTTAAAGACTAAGTGACAGACCTATTGAGCTCTTAAGCTTTGAGCTTTAATAGAGCTTTTCTAAAAGATTGTGAAACCTGCATAAGAATTAAGCTTCATAAAGCTGGCATAGTTTTAATTTGAAGGGAAATAATAAAAAGAATAAATAAAGAGACACTTTCTCACTCCATTTTCAAGTCTGCCTGTTCACAGCCCATTTCATGGTAGCAGATCCGTTCTCATTAAAGATGACTCAAGGAGCAGATAAATATAAAAGTGGCCATTAATTTCATGTTGTCATCTAGCATTTGCACAAATGTCTTCATATTGATCCTTTTTTAAAAAAAGAAAGACAATGTATTCTCAGATATTTACATAATTATATGCTGAAGTTAAAAAAAATTAACCTATATGTTTCATATATAGGCATTTTCACCTCCATAATCCTTGCAAATAATTAATAAAATACTCAATTTATTATATTTGTGGCTAAAATCTCCCATTTGAGTCAGTAACGAATCCCATACCCATAAGTCTTGTTTAGTCTGGGAAAAGACTAAGTTCCCGGCTAAAGGACTTAATACATTGATTCATTATGCTGCCTCTTCCTGAGCCTGGGCTTGGAGAAATGAGTCTCTTTGGGGATCGTAAGCTAACTTTTCCTCACCATATCCCTGAGAACTACTTTCTCAAAATTCTGGGGTTTAAAAATCTGAAGCAATGTGATGAAGCAGTTTAATATTCCTTTATTCTACTTTGAACCTTATAAATCATTCCTGTAGTGTGGCTTATTTTATTTCTATATCATTCATATTGAGCCTACTTACAGTCCTATATTTATAAAATGTTTTGTACACAAAGGATTAGTGCTTCTGGAAATGAGTTCTTTTCCATAAGGAAAACTAATCTGTAACGATCAAATTCAGAAGGAATCCATGAGCTATTGGGGAAATTAAGAAGGTAGGCTTTGTGGGTCCCAGCAACTTAGAATTCTCTGCTTGATACGGAAACCTACCTATGGTTGGACAGAAATCTGAAAGAGAGTCTAAAGTGGGAATGAGGAGATACTGCTGAGGGACAAAGTCAATATTAGGGTAATTTAGACAAATAAATTGTCTTAGTTTGTTTACTTTATCTGTTCTGGGAAGGAAAGAGGACATCACTTTTCTGGTTTTGAAGAAGCATGAACGAGGTTGAATGAAACTTAGAGATTCTCGGATTCTTTTTGTTTTTGTTTTTTGGATTGGTGGAAAGTTAATCATAATTTAATTACCATTATGATTTTATCAAGGTGAACTCTTAAGGAAAGCTTAGAATCTGGCTGTTTGGCAGCATGGGTACCTTTAAATCAGATGATCCAGATTTTGTGCCTCTGCCTAGGGTACCGGGGAAGCAGACACTCGCTGGGAAGGGAAGCCCTTAGAGGAGCACAGGCAAGGTGATTCGGGAGCATAGACACGGGCTTAGTTACGGACACTCCCTGCTCCTGGTGTGAGTGTTTTCCAAGCAGTGAGGGAGATCAGGGAGAAAACAAAACTCAAAATAGAACAGCCTGCACCTGCCATTTACACACATTATCTCACTTAATTTTGACCAGATGCTTAAAGGAAGTTGGTGCTATCTCCATTTTACTGAGGAGGCAATTGGAGTCATGTCATGAAAATTAGCAATTTTCCCTGTATCATACAACTAGATTCAAAACCAGACCCAATCCTGAAGTCCTTATTCTGTTAGCTTATTAGGCCGATTTCCTGAAAATGGGTATGTCAGAGGAAGACCAATAGAACAAGTATTTATAATTTCTCTCTCTCTCTCTCTTTTTTTTATGGCGTAAAAAGTAGTGTCAATTAGTGAATGTATGTATGAAATGTATAAAATCATTACAAATATAAATAATGAAAAAAATTATTGGAAACGCTTCTCTCTATACATTTAAACCATTGCAAAAAGTTCCTAACATATAATTTTAACAGTAATGTGTACGTATTTAAATATGTGTTTGTGTATAATCGTCTATCTATATGTGAAAAGAATCTGAATTTTTAAAAAGTAATTTCAAAACAGAGGGGAAAGGATTTTTTTCTTTGAATTCTGGTATCATATACTTTGTATGTATATAATAAGTGATAGAATATTTATGCTAAAGCCCAGAAAGATTCTAATTAAGCAGCACAATTTCAGTTATCCTATAAATATATAGAGAGTGTTTAAAATTATTCAGTACTTTTCAAGGAATTGAATAAATTCTGGTTTCCCAGTTGGCTGGAAGTGGTCCAATGGGTAAATATTGCATTCCATGTTTGGAAAAAACTACTTAAGTGCTTTGGTCTGTTGTGCAAAGAAAGATAAATCAAAGTTGCCTTGGAGGATGGATTTGTTTGTTTTATTTTTTCAAGAAATTAAATACATAAGTAAATCTAACACAAACATGGCCAAGATTTAAAGCCACGAAGGAAACATTAAAATTCAAGACTTTAATTCCAGAGAATTCTAAATTCTCACAAATTTTAACCCTCTTTTGAGTGCCCTGAACTCCATATACTTAGAAGCAGCATTGCTTTTTGAAATTATGTTCTGGCGCTGGGGGCAGAGGGGCCTGAAGGAATGACAAATTTGTTGCTATTCTTAATTTATTTTTCAATCTTATCCAGATAAAAATATGACAAAATACTATAAAAATAACCAACAGATGTTTCTGAAAAATAATTAAACCCTAACAAGCAAGAAGTTACTGACTAGTCTTCAGTTAAGTGCATAAATACTATCCTAAATGGCATTAATTTTCTGTGCTCCTCCCTTCTCTTCTTCCTCCTCTTCTTCCTTCTTCTTTCCTTCTCTCTCTAATTCTCAATAAATTAATACATTCATATGTAGCTGCATAGTCATTGCTTCTTAAAGGTAAAACTTAGATATAAACAACACATGACCAAATTTTTTTCATTTAAACTGATACGTTCCACTATTTTAAATATGTCCAATTGATATTTTAAGTCCTTTCACTCACATATTCCAACAGGTGGAAGGAGATGGTGCTAGGAATTGAGCAGCAATGATTAGACCACCTGACATCATCAAGAATTGCATATGGAACATATAAAATTAGTCCAAATCAGATTTTTTTAACATATATATACATAAACACATCAAAATTAACCTTTGTATTAGACAAGAAGTAAGTAAAACCAATGTATGAAAATTAGAGTGTCCTATAGAATATTTTTTTTTAAATTTATTTAGCACAGATGAAAGATATATTGTCTTACTAATGACAATTCACCCGGACTTTTCACTCTTTCTGACTCTCAGATTTCTAACACCTAATTAATTGGTCTTTCTATCACTAAATAATTTTTACTTCAATTAGAAGCCCCCCTAATATAATTAGACAAGAGATGTCTTGTTTGATTACCAGAAAACATCAAGATTTTCAGTAAAGAGTTATTTCTTTTCCTTTATAACTAGCATGTCTTTTTCATAGTCCTTATTAGATTGTTCTGGCATCTCAAATTACACAGCTGACTTCTTTAAATAATTATTTTCTGTATAAATTTCGTGACAATCTGATTATACTACATTGTATTATACAACACTGTTTTCTTAAACAAACTCACAAACAAAACACAAAAAAAACAACCCAAGTAACCAAAAAGAGGTTTGATTTCAGAGGTCCTTGTAAATTGTCAATAAAGAAATAAAGTAAAAATGACTTTTGTTTTTAGACTAAGTTTCCACCTTTTTATAGGTTAGAGTATCAATTACCTTGTTTGGATCATGTAAGGATTCTTCAGAGAAGTCCCTTCCCCTTACCCCCGTCTTTTAGGCCAGTGTACCTTAGTCTCTTTTCTGAAGAGTGTCTGGCATCCATTATCTGTACTTAAGAAGGTTCTTCATTCATACAAATGAAGACAGAAGTATTCAAAGCAGATTTTGGCACTAGCAATTAGGTGGTACAGTTTGAGTATCCTTTATCTGAAATGCTTGGGACCAAAAGTGTTTCAGATTTTAGATTTTTTGGATTTTGAAATATTTGCATATACATAATGAGATATCTTGGGGGTGGGACCCAAGTTTAAACATGAAATTTGTTTATGTTTCATATACATCTTACATAACAATCTAAAAGTCATTTTGTACAAGATTTTTAATAATTTTTTGCAGGAAACAAAGCCTGTATACATGAGGTCAGGTATGGAATTTTCTCACAAAGTTTCAGATTTGGGAGCATTTGGGATTTAAAATTTTCAGATTAGGGACGTTCAACTAGTAATACTATAGAGTAGACCTGGAATACTTCAGGACTCCATGGCTGGCATGTTGTATTTCGATCCTTTGGTTTAAGCAATGTGTTTGATCTGTCTTATTCAAGCCCTAGAAGTTTGCCTTCTGGAAATCACAGCAGTTACATATTCTCTCTTCAATACTGACTTTGTCACTGACTTAGTCCATTTAGTGTTGCTATAAAGCAATATCCAAGGCTGGGCCATTGATAAAGAAAAGAGGTTTATTTGGCTTACAGTTCTGTCAACTATACAAGAAGCATGGTGCTGGCATCTGCTCAGCTTCTGATGAGGGCATCAGGCTGCTTCTACTCATGGTGGAGAGTGAAGGGCAGCCAGCTTGTGGAGAGATCACATGGTGAAAGAGGAAGCAAGAGAGAGACGGGCGAGGTGCCAGACACTTTTTAACAACCAGCTTTCTGGCGAACTAATAGAGTGAGAACTCATTCTCCCCCTGCCCCTCACTTCCACCCCAGAGCATTAATCTACTCATGAGGGGTCCAGCCCCATGATTTAAACACCTCCTATTAGACCCCACCTCTAAAATTGAGATTTGGGGAAGATAAATGCCCACTAGAGCAGTCACCAAACTTCAGTATGTCTATGTTTATGTATAGTTCACTATTTGGTCCACCCACCTGCCCTATATTTCTTATCCTGGACTTACCTGACTCATCTTTTCCCACTGCCACCAATGTCCATTAATTTGATCTCTCCAGAGTTAGTTAGAGCTGAATGTGATGAAATAAATAGAGAGATAATGTTCTGAGGAGCCAGGTAAAGAATAGAGTCTAGGAAAGCGAATGCCCCTATTGCTGGAATGGAATGTTGTTGAAGGAGCCAAAATACAAACAGAAATAAGTCACACAGCCTCCCAGGCACATAGGCAGATACCTGGGGGTTATGTCAAGCTGAGGGTCTGTGCTTAAGACAGAGAATTAGAGAATGAATCACATGGGCATGATATTATAGCTAAAGATCTTGATATACCAGGAAAAAGCCATACCTTGAGAGGAGCTGAAGTCAAGAATAAATTTGTAATCACTGAGAATTAAAAGCATCATAATCATGAAAATTGAGGCATAGGTAACATTGTTAAATGGGTTTTGAATAGTGTTTTTTTTTAGTGAAAACTTTTCTAAATTATTTTAACTTATAAACTAATAAAATAAAGCATATATTTTATAAAAATTATAAGAAATGGCAAGAAAAATTATTACAAAGTCACTTTCCAAATATTCCTAACATCAGATACCTGCTGATACTGACTTGAGTATTATAATCATATTATTGTCTTATTTTTGTGAAACTGTAACCTAATTACGCACATGATGTATATGCAATTTTTAATGTTGCTATTAATTTAATATTACTTCCTTCCATGTTATTCAATATTAAAACTTTCCAAGCTCTTCTTTGCTGTCTTATGCTGTCACCATCTATTTCTCTCCCTCAGTTTAAAGGACTCTTAGTTCTGTGAGACCAGGGCAAAGAGTAAGTGTACTAAGAAAGAGCATTACAATGGGAGGCATCACAATGTCAACCTACTCATGTGCACTTGCTACGGATTCAGAGCAGGGGCTAATCAGGTTATTCTCTGTGGAAAATGGTCAGTGTCAGGGAAATGTGCTAGAGGGAAGCAAGACTGATTTATGGCTTTAAAAAGGAAAGCTTGTGGTTTTGTCATAATCTTTGGGCTTTCATGTGCATAAAAAAGATTTTCATAGATCCTTTCTAGTTTTGATGGGGAAAAATTAAGTTGGCCACTTCCTAATTTGATTATAACTTTTTAAATAATTTTTATTCCAGCATATCATAATGCTGTAAAATTCAAAAATCTTAAAAGTACAGATTAATGGATACTTGTTTATTTATATACTCATATAAACAAGACTCAGATCAAGATATAAGACATTTCTAATTCTTTGGAAGGCTTTCTTGAGTTTCCTCCCAGTTAATCTCCTCTGCCAAAGGTAACCACTATTCTGAGTTTACTAGTAGAAATTAGCATTGCCTGCTTTTCAACTTCAAATTAATAGAATTATATAGTATGTACTCTTCTGTGTGTGGTTTCTTTCACTGAAAAATTTTTGTCCAGAACAGCCATCCCTTTTGCTGTGTGTATCAATTGTTCACTTTTTATTATTACTTTTCAACTTCTCTTGTATAAATATACCACAACTTCTTATCAATTTTACTGATGATGGGCGTTTGGATCATTTCCAGATTGGGATTATTACAAATAAAGCTGCTGGAAATGTTCATCAACATGTCTTTTGGTGAATGTCTGCCTTCATTTCTCTTGGTATATATCTGAGAATAAAATTTCTGGGTCATAAAGGAGATGCATATTTAACTTTTATAGGCAGTATAAAATAATTTCCCAAAGTAGTTAAACCAATTTATTTTCCTGCAAAAATATGCAAGAGGTTTGTTTCAGATCCTCACCAGCATTTGATATTGCCAATTTTATTTGGCTAAAACATTTTAATAAAATAAAAACTATATAGTTTGCTAGATCATTTTGAGTGTGCACCCCATTAATAACATTTTTGAGTACATTGCCCAATATATTTATATCCCATTATAAATTAAATACCTGTATATCTGAACTACTGCATACACAAAATAAGATTTATGAAAAGGTAAGATATTGAACAGAATAGAGAGCCCAGAAATAAATCCATACATTTATGGTCAATTTATCTTCAAGAAAGGTACCAAAAACACATAGCAGGGAAAAGACAGTCTCTTCAATAACAGTGTTGGGAAAACTGGATATCCAAATAAAGAAGAATAAAATTGGAGCTTTATCTCACACCATATACAAAACACAACTCAAAATGTTTTAAACACTTAAAGGTAAGAACTGAAACTGTAAAACTTCTAGAAGAAGCCATAGGAAAATAGCTTCTTGACATTGGTCCGGGCAAAGATTTTTTTTGATATAACACTAAAAGGAAGACAACAAAAGCAAAAATAGACAAATGAGAGTATCAAACTAAAAAGCTTCTGCACAGCAAAGTAAAAAATCAGCAGAGTGAAGAGACAACCTACAGAATGGGAGGAAATATTTGCAAACCATACATCTCATAACGGTTAATATCCAAATAAATAAAGAACTTAAACAACACAATAACAAGAAAACAAATACCCTGATTAAAAAATAGACAAAAGACCTGAATAGACATTTTTCAAAATAAGACATATAAATGGCTAACAGATATGTGAAAAAAATGTTCAGCATCACTAATTATCAGAGAAATGCAAACCAAAATCACTATGAGATATAATCTCACACCTGTTAGAGTGGCTATAATAAAAAAAATAAATAAATGTTGGTGAGGATATGGAGAAAAGGGAATTTTTATACACTGTTCATGGGAATGTAAACTGGGACAGTCATTTGGAAAACAGTTGGGAGTTTCCTCAAAAAATTAAAAATAGAACTACCATAGGATCCACAAATCCCATTCCTGAATATATATCCAGAGGAAATCAAATCAGTATGCACTCCCATGTTCATTGCAGCATATTCAGCAGAGCTAAGATAGGGAATCAGCTTGAGTGTCCATTAACAGATGAATGGGTAAAGTAAAATGTGGTGTATATATGTAAAATGAAAGATCATTCAGCATTTAAAAAGAACGAATCCTGCCATTTGCAACATCATGGATGAACCTTGAGGATATTGTGCTAAGTGAAATAAGCTAGGCATGAAAAGACAAATTCTGCACGATTCCATTTATATGTAAAACCTAAAAAAGTTGAACTCATAAAAACAGAGGGCAGAGTGGTGGTTTCCAGGGCCTAGGGGGTAGGGAAAACAGGGAGATATTGATCAAAGGGTGCTACATAATAAATAAAAAGGTAAGATAAAAATAAATAAGTAGAATTAGCATATTTTCTTTTATTATCCCCACAGATTATCTTGCACAATTTATGCAAAGACATCTCTGCTATAAGCAGTACACAGGTTCCATGAATTATAATGAAGTCAGTGATTGCTACATGGAATGACTAATATTGTGGGTGCCACCAGAGTTTCTCCTGATCCACTTCTGGTGGTAATCTAAGATAGATAAGAATGTAGGTTGCGTAGGTCTAGAATTAAAATGTAGAGAAGGGTTGGGGTAATTTGTGAGTCATTCCATGGTGGCCATCCCCCTGTGTTTTCTCTTGTGCTGTGCATCAAGCTACTGCACCCTTCCCAGTAAACAACTGTATGGCATGTGTGTGTGTCTAGAGTGTAAATCTTTTTTCCCCTGTGTTAATTTTGCATGTAGCTTATTTTTCTTTGCTAGTGGTTGTTCTTTTAAACTGGTGCTTTTTCAACATAGGATATGAGTATCCGTGGGCATTCCTGACACTATTTAAGGAGAATTCATGAAGTCAAAATTATTTTTGTAATAATACTAAGGTGTTATTTGCCTTTTTCATTCTCATTGTCTTATAAGGTTACAGTGGAGTTTTCTGGAGGCTAAAAATGGCTAATAGGATGTGTGCTTATACAATTATATGGTTAAAAAATTTTTCAGTTTTACTATCTAATTTGGTAAATGTAGATAGATATAACACTTATATTAGCATAGAGAGGGGTCTTATGACCAAAAAGTTTGAGAACCAATTAAAACCAGATAAAATGAGCACAAATAAACAATATGTTAGACTTTAACAGAAATATTTTTTTCTAGTACTAGCATTTGAAATTTAAGTATATTCATTTAAGGAGAAGGGCTAGTACCAAATCCTTGTGAAAAGATAAAAGGTCTTTTTCACCCTTAGCAAGATTGTTAAGAGGCTGATTGTCATGGGAAGGCAAAAATCCATTTTTTTTTAAAATTTCCTATAGCGTTGCAGTATATTTCAGATAAAAGTGGGTTTTACTTATGTTTTTCACTTCACTTTTAGGAAAATATTTTAAAATTGAATTTTGGAAACTTTTGGACAGATGGTAGGTTTCTGGTGGCTAGATCCATGCTTTTAGAAAAATAATATAATGGAATTCATTAAACAATAATCTCTATCCATTTCTTCTGTGTGGCATGCAGGATGAAATTAACAACAATGGAATCACTTTCAAATATGAAGTGATAAACTTGAACTAGCAGCTAATGTTAAACTCAGGAGCTAATTTTAATGTGAGCCATGGGCCTTCTAAATTTTCTCAGTGGATGGTCATTTTTGCTGTATTCATATGCTGTATAAAAAATTTGAATGTACCTCTCTACTCAATATCATCAACTCCTGACACTTCTGACACATGTCAGAGAATTCATCCATGAATTTACTTTATCTAGAAATTGTTGAAAGTTACCTGAAACATTTTGATGTTTGAGAAAGACAAGTTAAGGCCAAATGTTGGTGATCCAATTATTTAGGTGTCTTAAATTCTGTCTTGGAATAGTTAGGGCATCAATGTCTAAAATGACTAGCTTGTGGCAGTATTGCATAGAAGTGTTGAAATGCATTTAAATATATTTCTCTAACTTATATAAGAATTACCTTCAGATAAATTGTTGATTATATTATTCAGAATTTTTATATCTGTGTGATAAAGTCCTCCAAGGAAGTGCTAAGACAGCATTTGTATCTCCTGATGAACTCTTTGGTTAGTCAGACAATTGCAAACCAAATTTTCATTGTTGCTTTAGCTGAGAAAAATTAGTCTTAAATCTAATGTTTAATTAGAGTAACTCTAGTGCCAAGAGTCCAGTGTATACTTTTTCCTCCTCTGAAAATTTTATTTTTTGATATTTTTAATTTTCTTTATCTGGTTTTATTTGTTTTGATGTTATAAATTGTTCCCTGTCTTTTGTGTATATAGGCGTGGCATAAATCATATTAATGGATGAATATCTAACACAATTGTGAAAGTCAAGGTGTTCAAGGTTTGGAATTATCATTTCAGTAGCAGTTATAATTTCTGTAAAATTTTTTTCTCAAGTTCTTGGGGTTTTAATCTGTATAGTCAAGATAATTTTTCCCCATATTAATAGTTTTCAGCTTTTTCTTTCTACTCCAACCTACTGACGAATGCTAACTTACTGCCATATGTAAGAATAGGTCACTATAGCCGTGATGTCAGTTATAAATGTTGAAAATAGTTAAAATTAATTGTGAATGGAACACATATGCACATTTTTCTATATGGTGTAGCAATTAATTAGGCAAAATAATACAGATCAACCAAGTGGTTTTAGATTTTGGAAATCACTGAGTCACACCTGCATGATTTTGCCATTTTTAGATTCTGTCGAGAGCTTTCCCCTTTCTTTCTGTTGTTTGATAATCAGAACGGTAATGAGGCAAAAGCAAAAAGACCATAATATAAGAATAAAATAAATCCTCTGAGCAGAAAGGAAACAAAGCACAGTAGGTGTCCCAACTGGACAGAAAAAACAAGAAAGAATTTAACATTAAATTTTTACGGAAAAGGACAGCGTCACAGGCAACGGAACACCCCGAGAAACAGCACAGAGGTGGGAGAATTTAGTTGCTGGTGCCTTTAGAGCCCATGGTCTGCTCCTGCCCGTCTCCTCCGGTGTCTGCGACAATGTCCTGACACCCCACCCTCTGCCCACCAAATCCCTGCTCACATATTTCCCATGGAAATTCCAAAGGGAGTAATCTGAACTTAATTTGGTAGATGACAGAAAGATATTAAATGTCTAAGCAGATGTCAGGATTTTGGCCGTGCATTCCTAAAATTAATCTAGCGGGTATGCGTAAGAAGAATTGTGGTGTGGAGGGAACTGGAGACGAGGGCAGGGAGGATCAGTCATCAAGGCTCAAAACCATCCCATCCTTAGAATTTCAAGACTGGCGTTTCCAAGTCTGGCCTTTGTGATTTCCTAGCAGTCCACGCTGTGGGAGTGTAAAGATGAGAAATCAGAGATGAAAGAGGAAACAGGTGTCTTCCGTAAACACAAGGCAGTGAACTTAATGCTCATTCAGGGATACAATTCTAGAACAGTGTGGCAAAGAGTTGGTTTGTGAACAGCTATTAGGCTAAGATGTGGTTTTAGGAGCCGTCGTGAATTTTCTACCTCATCCTCTCTTTCTTGGATGGGTTTATCAGTCTAGTACACAGAGAAGATGTAATGGACACCGTAGATTAGACTATGATGGTGCATTTAACAATGTCTATGACATTGTGGATAAGATAGAACGATTTAGGCTGAATATGAGCAGAGTCCAACAACACGCTACTCTCAATGCAACTCTTACAATCTCCAACAAAAGGAGTTAATAGCTCTCTACTATAAACCAATATAATTGCCCCGGACCCCATACCATGTGTAAACTTTTAAGGATTTGTTTTAATAAAATACATAGCAAAAGAGAAAATTTGTTTAACTACTCCCTTTGGTGAACCAAGAATCTTTCACTTAAATGTAGCTAGTCCTACAGGGGTTTGTGGAGGTGCTGGTGAGGGCTAAGCTGATAGAAAAAACTCAATTTGAGTAGAGTTTTCTTAAGTTCTGTATTTGGGTCTTCAAAAATGGATGAAAGCTAAGACCCATTAACTGTTTAAAATGTCAACTGGATGAACTCCCAAAACTTACTCATTTGGAAAACTGAGTTTGTCTTATAAGATAAATGGACCCTGTCCACAGGTGGCTTCTGTATCACTGGGAAAGGAATTTCTTTCAGAGAGATGGAACCGTGAGAGCCAGAGTCCTTCCTTCCCAGGAAGAAAACAAAGGAGAAAGGAAGGTGCCTCTTTGCTCTATGTATTCTTCACCTGTTAATCAAAAAGGGAGAGATCAGATTATTTGGAAAGTAACTTTCATCTTATAAAATATAGTGCAATGGATAGGATGTGAAAGAATTTTATGCTTCTTGTTGCCTGTTAGAAAAGATTAATTGAACAAACTTGCAGTAACAAGTTTAGTTTAGTTTCCCCCGAGGAAAAAATAAACCATCACAACAGTGGTGCTGAGAGACAGTCCATTAACACTAAAGGAAATTATTAGTTTTTCCAATGATGACTGATGAATTATTTTAACTTGTTTCTAAATATTCAGGCTGCATCAACAAAGAAGAATTTCTTAAAATATTCAAGGCAAAGTAAAACAACAAAATCCTACGTTGATTATCTCAGTATTCAGGTGTTTGCCCTAAATATTTAATTTCTTTCATTCTATACAGCCACTTCCATATGTATTCACCAACTGACAAGATTGTCATACAAATAAACAATTAAAAATTATGAAAACAGATTTGAAAGATTAAATATTATTTATTTCTGCAGTATCTGCAGTATTTTTGACTAATTTTATTCATTAAGAGAATTAAACTAAAAACATCTAGCTTTCATGAGCTTGAAAACTGGACTCAGCTAGAGTGCAGTGACATCATCACAGCTCACTGCAACCTCAAACTCTGGGCTCAAGTGATTCTCCTGTCTCAGCCTCCTGAATAGCTGGGACTATAGGCATGTGCCACCATGCCTGGGTGTTTTCTATTTTTTGTAGAGACGAGGACTCACTCTTGCTCAGGCTGATCTTGAACTCCTGGCCTCAGGCAGTCCTCCCACCTTGGCCTCCCAAAGTGCTAGGATTACAGGCATGAGCCAATGAGCCCAGGCTGTTTTTGTTACTCTTAATTGTTAGAGGTAATGAATGAATCATTACATTTCAGCTTGGACTTATTAACTCATAGGTGTGGATACATTTTATCATTGAACTACAGTAATACTATTTCTAGAGGACTGAAATTGAAGACCCTATTTTAGCATACAAAGGTAGATTATGACAATTCTGCATAATTAATTATGTTGAAGAGAAAAAATGTATTGCTTTATCTTTCACTGCCTTGTTAATTTCTAACTGGAAAAGTGCCATCTCATGGGATAAGCAACCAGCTTTGTCTCAGATAAATTCTTTTTTTTTTTTGGAGGTTGAATTTCTCCATTTTCTTTCTACTTGTTGAAACAGTTAAGAAAGTTTAGAACCAAACTATCACACCTAATAAGATAACTAGATATTTGAAGAAACACAAGTTTTCTCTACTACCAGAAAAACTTTTTGTTTACGATAATAACTTGTAAAATGGTAGCGTCAAACTTTGAGGCTGTGGACAACTACTTTTTGTCATCTGGAGAATATATATTTGAATTATTGGAAAAGTCAGTAATGATGTCTCATTTTACTCTTACACTGAAAATTTTTAATATGTGAATGTTTAATATCTGTATATAGAATAAATGGCAGCAAGTTGTCAAAGAAGTGTAAATTTCCAAAGTAGTTTAGAATCTTAGATTACCAAAGCCTTTACTTTTGTTTACTTTCACATAAGGAAGGCTTATTATTCTTCAGTATGTAAGTATGTTTCATAATCCTTATATGAAAAAATTCAAAAACATTTTAACATATTTGACTATGACTTTTTGACAGAGGAACCATTTTTCTGCCTCGCTGGTGCTGAAAATTGTCTCCAGACAGATGGGGTTCTCCCTGCATTACTGAGCAGATAGTTCAAAGCATTTACAGATGTGTTAGGAAATAACTTGCTAATTTCAAAGGGGAGAGAAGGTTCTTTACATTAGAGAGAAAGTGGTCATCACTTTAAACAAAGCACTAAAATTGGCATCACCAATAGTGGAACAACCTGATATCTGGTGGTTCCTGATGTAATATAATATGACATACACAGCATCATCTGTGACATATTCTTGCCAACAATGTTAAACTTTGCTCTAATGAAGCCTTTTGACATATCTGTTAGTTTATAGAAAGTACAAGGATATAGGAACACTTAAATGTCGTTACGAAAGAACAATTGGATAAATAGCCATATGGTATCCTGGTCATTCAATAAGAAAACTGGCCTCGTCACTTCAAAACATTTGTTTTGTTGTTTTTTTTTTTTTTCAAAACAAAGCATGTAATTAAAAAAAGATGTTCAGAGGACTGTTCAAGATTAAAACAAACTAAAGGAGACATAATATCCCAATTAAATCTGTAGTAGTTATCTATTGCAGTATGACGAATTACACCAAAATTTAGCGGTTTAAAATAGCAAACATTTATCATCTCACTGTTTCTGGTGGCGAGAAATCTGGATATAGCTTAGCTGAATGCCTGTGGCTAAAGGTGTCTCATGAAGTTGCAATCAAGCTATTGGCCAGGCTTCAGACTTGTCCGAAAGCTCAACTAGGGAAGGGGTATGTAAGGATCTGCTTCCAAGTTCATTTGTGTAGCTGTTGGCAGGCCTCAGCCCCTTGCCATGTGAGTATTTCCACAGGGCTGCATCACAACATGGCGGCTGGCTTCACTCAGGGCAAGTAATGCAAGACAGAGCAGAGAATGCCCAAGATGGAATTCTAAGTCTTCTTATAACTTCATCTCAAAAGTGACATTGTGTCCCTTCTACCGTATTCTATTTCTTAGAAGTGATTCAGTAAGTCCAGCTCACACTCAAGGTGGGAAGATGGCAGGATTATGTAAGAGCATGAAGACCTTGGGATCAGACAGGGATTGTTCAGGGTTATACTAGAGGCTGCCTACCACAAAATGCATAAAGAATAATTGGATTCTAGTTACAGAAGGTAAAATCTATAAAAGATATTTTAGAGGTAATCAGGAAAATTTGAATATGAATATGATACAAACTAATATTAGGAAATTATTGTTAATATTCATAAGTGACAATGATGCTATTGTTATATAAGACATGTACTTATTCCTAGAAGATACAGGCTTGAATGATTAGGTATAAATTACTATGATATCTGTAACTTATTTCCTAAACACACACACACACACACACACACACACACACACACACACACTGACACGTGAAAAGATACACACAAGGAAAAGTAGGTAAATAAAGCAGTAACACTTATTGAATCTAGGTAGTGGGTATTTGGGTGTTCATTGTCCTATTATTCCAACTTTTTAGTCTGTTTGGAACTTTTTTGATAAAATGTTGAGTAAGATAGATAGGTCAGCCTTATTTCTTTCTTCTTCTAGAAAGGTCAGGAAAGCAGGTTGCACAGAGCTATGCAAACTTCTCAAATTTGTAAGAGCTGTCCAAGATGTTATAGTAAAAAACTCATAATATTGATGAAACCAGATTTCCCCAGGTCTACTTCGTTTGCTGTACTACTTATTATATGCTTTAATACCTGTTTTACACACAGTGACCACTTTGGGAAAGCATGAAAAGATTTCTCGTGAGAGTAGGGGTCTGGGGATGTTTACTGCAATGGAATTGATGAGTTTTATACCCGGTTAGGCTATAGTTTTCCACTCTTTTTATATTTTCTTTTAGGATTTTTATCATCTTTTGTTTTGGAACTTTACACCATATAACTGCTCTTCTACGTAAATCTTTCTTCATGCCCTAAATATTTAACATTCTTTTGAAACACTCTTGCATGGTTAGCCTTCTGTGTAATTTGCATCTTCCGACAGCTCCACTAGAGCTATTGTTTTAAGCTATCTAACGGTTTTTCAGAGCTCATAATTTTCTGAGTTGTTAGAGTTATTGTACTTTTTAAATTATATGGGATGCTCTATCCGGAAATTTAATCCTAAGCCATAAGTACACATTCACTAATATTAGGAAAGTTGGCTTATTTATTCTACTAGTCCTGTTACAATATAGTTGTGATCTCTACAATGTAATCATTTATTGAACTGCTTTTCAAGTGATCTTTAAAAAGCTAATTATCATAACATTCAATGCTTTCAACTGACAGATCATACCCCCAGGAATAATTACTAAATGTTTTAAATTGTTCTGCCTTCTTCCTTACCAATTTCATTACCTAACCTCTACTGCATCCAAAACCATTATTGACTGAGGTTTTTATCGGACTAATGTATGTTCTATCATCACTGATAGAACTTAGTGAAGACTTTAATATGTGGTAATTCCTTCTGTTCTTAGGGATATTTGAAAGGAGCAAAGCTTTATTTTTACTTATTATATATATGCATACTATTGAAATTCAGGGTATTTTCACAATTTAATCCTAAAATCAGGACATTTCAAACAATGTACCACTTAATTTTTTTTCTCATAGCACAATCATCATATGTTCATGGTAGAAAATACAGGAAAGCATAAAGGATAAAATAAAATAAAAACCCACTGTAATCCCAATGCTCAGGAAAAATCATTGGTAACATTTTGGTTTATTTCAGACTATTTTCACTCCACCTACTAAGAGAATATAAATGAGGTAAGGTAGAAATTTCTGCTTTTAAGAGGAAAACAAAAATTAGAACAAAATAAACAAAAAGCAAGGAAGAGTAGAAGAAGCCTTGGGGTGGGGGAAAAATCCAGAGCCTTTATGTTGGTGCCATAGTTTTTTTCCAAGATCCGAGTTACTCATAGTTCATTGCTATTCCATCCCTAAAATTTTCCAAAATCCTAGGGGGCCTCATCCTCATGGTTCAAGATGGCTAACCTAGTTTATCTTTTATCTCTGCATTCTAGCCTGTAGAATGGAGGAAGGGAATTGGATGGGGCCCCACCCTTTGCTCTTAGAAGAGCTTTCTGGAAATTCCATGTTTTTTCCACAAACATCTAATTGGCCAGAACTTAGTCTCCTAGTTGCAACGATGACTGGGTGCCAATTAGGAGTCCTTAGAGGGAGAGGAAGAACGTGAGTACAAATGAAAGGAAATATTCCAGTTTTATTGGCAAGAATTTTCTCTAGATGGTGGGATAATGGGTAACTTAGTTTTCTGTATATGTATATATTACATATATTTGTATTTTCTCCATTTCTGGAATAAGCTTGCAAAGAGGTTTTTAAACTGGAAAGAGTTAATCTCTATAAAATAGGTGAATGTATCAGGCATTTTGCAGTTGTTTAAAAATAATTAACTATTTTTTAAAAAACCCTGCTTAAAAATGATACCAATATTTTGTTTTGAAGAAAGTAAACTGATCCTTTAGAGAAGCTAAGAAATTTTCCAGTACTGCACAGTTTATGTGTGATATAAATTGTCAGGCAGTTAAAAAAGATTTTGTTTTAAATTAGTACTTATTGTAAAAAGCCACATTTGCTCCTTCAAAGGAGGAGAATTGATGTTTATTAAGCACCTATTGTGCCAAGCACATGCAGTATACATGGAAGATTCCCGTCTACTTAATCATCTAAACCAAAGGGAAGCAAACCTTTACGTTAAAAGTCAGATAGTAAATATTTTAGGCTTTTGGGGTTGAGATGCACAATTAAGAATACTATTTAGTTACTTACATAACTGAAAAGAAAATGAATGTATATTTATTTTTTCAACCATTTAAAAATGTAGTGTAGGGGTAAAGACAACTTTCTTTTCCATCCTCTGAAATTTTGATAATTTGAGTGTCTGGAATAAACTGACAGTAGACAGATTAAGGTGAAAAAAGCCATACAAATTTATTATGTGTATGTGCATAAGAGTATCACAAAATATAATACTCAAAGAAGGGCCACGTAGTTGAAGCTTAAATGGCATTTAGAGCTACAGGAAGAAATAGGGTCTAGGGGCTTCTCTGGGGGAGGTGGATACACCTCACCCAGCTATGGAAAAATGAGGAGAGTAAATGCAGATGAACAAAGTTATGTTATTATGCAGGCAAAGGCTCTCAGGTGACAGCCCTCAGAAGAATAGTTGAAAAGTCAGTTTGGGTGTGGTGTCCTGGGCATGGAAAATTTTAGTCTCTTCTCCTGCACTAGTAGTTAATCTTCCCTGGTTAACATTGGTTCCACATGGTCACATTTCTTCTGAAAGAATTTCCCATAGTCAGATAAGGGAAACTTCAGAGAAAGTCCTTCCGTGTGTTCAGGAGAGAAAGACGATTGAGAAACAGAAGGGTGGAGGAAAGTCAGAGAGACCTTGTTTCTGAGGCTGCTTCTTTTATTTTTTTTTAATTTTTTTTATTTCAGCATATTACGGGGGTACAAATGTTTAGGTTGCATATATTGCCTTTGCCCCATCCAAGTCAGAGCTTCAAGTGTGTCCATCCCCCAGACGGCGCACGCTGCATCCATTGGGTGTGTATGTACCATCCCCTCCCCCCCCATCTGCCCGACACTGGATGAATGTTATTATTACATGTGCACTTAGGTATTGATCAGTTAATATGCTTCTTTAGTTCAAAATACTCAGCATGTCAAAGCACCATACTTTACAGTATTGTTTCTTGGAGCTTCAACAGTACAAAACATTCTTAATTCACAGGCAGTACAAAATCAGGTGGCAGGCACTGGTTTGCCCACGTCTGTTGTAAACAACCCAGCACAGAATACGGACAGTGATTTGCTCATTTTGCAGATGGGCAAATAGTGACTTAGAATGTTTACCCATGCTCAGAAAACTAGTAAATAGCATGGCTGGGATTATACTCATGTTTATCGGACTTTAAAATTTATGCCCTTTCTGCTTGGCCATGCAGTGGAACATGTAAACACTCGTAAAGAAAGACGGGTTTTCCAGTAGAAAAAAATGTCATCTGACGGGAAGAGCTTTTCCAGGCCCTGCCAGGATCATGTGGCTTGAAGTCAGACACTTCCTTCTTACCTGATGCCATAATGTACGTCAAGTGAGGACCCCTTTAGGAAACTATAAATAAACTCTTGAAAAAGTGAGGCTATGTCTAGTTACAGGACTTAGTTTACTTCAAGTATAATGAAAGCGGCCCTGCCTTTTGACTTCAGTAAATGCCAAAATCCTTGTGTTTGAAGGGAAAAGAAGGAAAGATAATCAATATTTTAACTTTGTTTGAAAATAAAAATTTGGGGAGGTTTTAAACAGTGTTTCCATTCCCTTTTCTATTTAAATGATGCTGTGATTATCTCTTTAAAGAAAAGGCTCAGAGGCCTGGGTTGTCATCCAAAGGATAAACATCGAATGCAGCGTATTAGTCATGAATGGCAACAAATCTGCCCCCACACGAAGCACCTGACTTGCTGAGTCATGGACTCGAAAACAAGAAACTGCAGGCTGCAATTGGAGCTGACAAGGAGTGGCCTTTTAGAAAGGCGTCTTGTGAATTAAGCAGGAAGAGTGGGATTACTGAGTGGCCTGTAAGTTCATTAGTTCTCGGTAGCTGGGGTTTGCAGAAACTCAGTAGGAATAGAGTCACTGAGCATACATTAATCATAGCTTCTCTATGTTGAGTTCCCATGGCTTGCTAAGCTTATTACATAGCTAGCTGTGAAATTCTGATTTTTCATAACAATCCTGACAGGTATGTATTGTTTCAACTTTATAGTTGATGAAATTGAGGCTCAGTGAGATTAAATCTTTTCCAAGGTCACACATTTATAGGTAGTGGAGCTGCATGCAAACAGCTCTTTATTTTTTTTTAAGTTTTATTTTATTTTTAATTGACAAATAATAATTATACTTATTTATTTGGTAATGTGATCATGTGATCAAACAATGTGATGTTTTGATACATGTCTTCGCTGTGGAATGATCAAATCAGGGTAATTAACATATCCATCACCTCAAAAATTTATCCTTTCTTTGGGATGAGAACACATAAAATTTTCTGTTTTAGCTATTTTGAAATATGTAATGCATTATATGTTGTATAATGCAATAGAACACCAGAACTTATTCCTTCTATTTAACCTAAACTTTGTATCTGTTGAGAAAACGTCTCCGCTTTCCCCATCCACTTTCTTCTCCCCAACCCCAGCCCATTATAACCACCATTCTATTCTACCTTTATGAGTTCAACTTTTTTAGATTCCACATATAATGAGATCACATGATATTTGTCCCTTTGTGTCTGTGCCTGGCTAATTTCACTTAACATAATATCCTCTAGGTTTATTCATGTTTTCACAAATGATAGAATTTCCTGATTTTTTAAGGCTAAATAATATCCCATTGCATATATATATATACCACATTTTTTTGCCTCTTGGACTGTTTATTTTATTGCACTTTAGTCAGGCTCTTCCCCAGATATCTTTTGAGCTCCATCATAGCCTCTTTTTCAGAAAGTTGAAACTATGCTCTGCTTCTTGCTATTTTCATGACACCACTGCCCTCTTACCTAAAATATTTTAAAATAAATATGGAAACAAGAACTTAGCTGAGTTTTGCAACACAGATGAATGTTCTAGGTCTACATTTATATAAAGTAAGGGTGGGGAAGAGCGGTTAGTCCACAGGGGTATGTGCACACTGAGGGTTGCCACACTGGGTGGGCCAATGAGATGGGAAAGGGTGTCTAGAGTCCTGGACGCTCCAGAAACATCAGAAGTTACTGACTTATCAATGGATAGAGCTTTAGAAAAATCTATAAAGACGTACTGTCTCCACATGGAAGCGTCTCACTTCCCCTTAAAGTAGACTAGAAAAAAAATGAAAGAAAGCCCATAAACCCACATTAACCAAACACACATAGAACATATTCTAAGTCTCCAGATGAATACCCTCAAATAGGCACTTGGTGTTTTTAGTTCTGAGATTGGAGAGAAGATCTGGGGCTTTGGCCTCCAAAGGCAGGATCTATTGTTTAAAGAAGAGACCCCCGTTCCCCACGACCATTTCACCAAGATGGTGACTTGCAGGGAGATTTGTGCCCTGCGCATTTCCTGGATATAGTGGACTCGCATTTCTAAAGAGCACATCACTGAAGGGGCAGATGCTGGTCATTTAAATGTGGTCTTTGCATGTTGGGAACTGACTGGTTCCATGAAGGTAAGGACCAAGTCCAGTTTTCTATTAATCATTGTATTCATGGAGCCCAACACTCTGCCTGGTGTATAGTAGACATGCAAAAAAATGTATACTGACTGGTTGAATGAAATAGTCCAAAATGAAAATCTCACTTTCCCAAGAATATAAATTATATTACACCTTTTCATTGGTTATACATATACATTTTTAAAATTAATTCATCTGTTGATGGACACTTACAGCCATACCTTGGCTATTATAAATAATATTGCAATGAACATAGAAATGCAGACATCTCTTTGGCATACTGATTTCAATTTTTTTGAATATATACCCAGTAGTGGGATTGCTAGATCATATGATAGTTCTATTTCTAATTTTTTGAGCAACTTCCATACCATTTTCTATAATAAATGTACCAATTTGCATTTCTAGCAGCAGTGTACAAGGGTTTTCTTTTTTTTCCACCACATCCTTGTCAATATTTGTTATCTTTCATCTTTTTGATAATGGCCAATGTATCAGGTGTGACGTGGTATCTCACTGTGGTTTTAATTTGCATTCCTCTGGTGATTAGAGACGCTGAGCATTTTTTCATATTTACTTTGGCCATTTGAATATCATCTTTTGAGAAATGTCTATAACGACCCTGAATAGCCAAAGCAATCTTGACCAAAAAGAACTAAGCTGGAGACACCACATTACCCAACTTCAAATGATATTATAAAGCTATAGTAATCAAAAATAGCATGGCACTGGTATAAAAATAGACATATCAACCAATGGAATAGGATAGAGAACCCAGAAATAAACTCACACATAAATGTTCAATTGATTTTTGACAAAGGTGCCAAGAATACACAATGGGGAAAGGACAGTTTCTTCAATAAATGGTGTCGGGAAAATTTGATATCCACATACAGAAGAATGAAATTGGACCTTTGTCTCACCTCTTATCTGAGAATCAACTCGAAATGGATTAAAGGCTTAAATGTAAGACTTGAAACTATAAAACTACTAGAAGAAAACCAAGGGGAAAAGCTTCATGACATTGGCCTAGGCAGAGATTTCTTGGATATGACCCCAAAACACAGACAATGAATGCAAAAATAGACAAGTCGGATTGCATCAAACTAAAAAACTTCTGCAAAGCCAAGGAAACAATAGAGTGAAGAGACAATCCATGGATTTGGAGAAAATATTTGTAAATCATATGTCAGATAAGAGGCTAATATCCAAAATATACGAGGAACTCAAAATACTCAAACAAGAAAACCAACAACCCTATTAAAAATGGGCAAAGGATTTGAATAGGCACTTATCAAAAGATGACAAACTTGGGTCTTTAACTCAAAGCTTATGGCCTTTTCACTATATCATACTACTGCTTATCCTACTTACCAACCACCCCGAGGGTTGTGTCAAAAGTATATTTAGCTATAAGAAACAATGGTGATACAGCACCTCTTCTTTTTTCCTGGATAGAGCTGGAACCCACTCTACTAAGTGAAGTACCCAAAGAATGGAAAAATAAGCGCCACGTGTACTCACCAGCAAATTGGTTTCATTGATCAACACCTAAGTGCACATATAGGAACACCATTCATCGGGCGTCAGGCAGATGGGGCGGAGAGGAGGGGATGGGTTTACACAAACATAACGAGTGTGATGCGCACCGTCTGGGGGATGGACACGTTTGAAACTGGCGGGGAGGTGGGGAGAAGGGCAACATAACCTAAACATTTGCACCCCCATAATATGCACAAATAAAAAAACGTATGTTTAAAAAAAGTGTGCAAAGAGCATTTCTTTGTATGCTTTACCGTAACTTTGTGAGATAGATGTAGAATTTCTAGTTGGACTAAAGGCACAATTGCAGGTATTGAATTTGTGGCCCTTGCATTCTCTGAGTATACTTGGGAAGTGACAAGGATTTTTGAATTTGAATGTCAGATGTTAAGCTATTGGAAAACTATTGAGAAAATTGAATTTTTCTCACTCTTCTGCTTTTGAGGCTTGATGACTAACTGCGCTGAAAGAGAAGAAGTAAGTTGATTTTTTTCAGTTAACCTGATTAAACAGAACATTTCAAATATAAAGGTTGTCCAAGTGCAATCTACAAAGATTATTTGCTGTGAGAGTAGCACTTGCTTTGAGATGGAAGTTAATGGGTTTTATAAAGTTCTTCTAAATGAAGCATTTAGAGTAAACTTCTCAAGTCTTTTGAGTATGGTAGTTAAAGAGATTAAATAGCATGCTTTATTGGACATTGAGGAATACAATTGCAAATATGAGCAGCATTTTATTAGTTCAAGGCCATTTTATGTTCTAAAACTATTTACCTTTCTGGTCTCATGTCTTGCTGTTTGCTACCACAGATATTTTTATTCCTGCTTTAAGCCTTATTTCCTCAAATACACTTAGTTCTTTCCTTTCCTCTGTGGCTTTGCTCTGCTCTTCTATTACCCAGTAGAACCTTATTCCCTCTCCATTGATTCTTCTTCTCTGAGAATCTCCCGGGGCTGGAGGGGCCTGTCCTTCATGATTGCATAAGCAACATGAATTTATCTCACCAACAGCATTTACCGCACTGGTCTGGCTTTGCCTTCTGTTTTGGCCTCTAGGCTGTAAATTCCTTGAGGGTCGCTGCTATGATTTTGTCTCTGTAATCCCATTCCAGGTTTCCAGTACACTCTCAGCAAATGCTGGTTAGATGACTCAGGGTATGAAGGTTTATCTAATTTGCTTACTTTTCTCTTCTTATTCACCCGACTGTTGCTTTTAGGCAATCTTTTGAATATTAGACTATCATAGTGCAAGGAAATTTGCTATATCAGTTGTTCAGACTTTGTCCCACTTTAGTACTGTGGACTTGTCTTGGCAAGTCTGAAAACTAGTTTACTTAACTTGCAACTCTCTTTGTGGTCAGTATCAATATAATTCATTGTAAAGCAGAAAAACCAATGCCTTAGATATCTTCTCTTTTGTTCCTTTTGTCTCCATAAATTAAAGCAGAGATGTTTGGGGAATCTTTTTCTCTCCTCAAATTCTTGGAAAGCCCAAATTTAAAAGCTGGTAGGACTAGCAATTTTCCAGGTTAATGAAATAAATTATCATGGCCCAAGGGCTGTTGTTAACCTAATGGGGAGTAATGGGAAATGAAAACAACCAAGTTAGCTCTAAGCCGAATAAACTTTTTAAGCATTAAGATAGCTCAATTTTTCCACCCAAACTGGGGCTTATTATTGGCTGCACTAATGGCACATAAATTTGGGGGTTGATGTTCTTGAAGGAAGATTTCAAGAACGTGACTGTAATACAAGAGTTCTAATCATATTGATATAGTTTGCCAATACATAAATGGGGTCTGCAGCAGAAATGTGTCAGAAATGTAGAAACTATCATTTCAGGATTGTCCCCTTAGACCATTACTATAAAGAAGAGTTTCTTTTTTTAACAATTGGTTTAGCAGAGGTTTTTCAGAATTGAAATGATGCTTGAAATAAATAAAGATGCAATATTCATGGTTATTTTATTAAATGCACATTTATTACTGACCTCCCCAGTTCATTTCTGCACTCAATTTCCTGTTGCTGTACTTTTCAGAGTTTCACATTCAAAATGCTGGTGAGAATAGAAGCCAACAAATAAATATATCTTCTCATTTCCCCGATACCCTCCCCAACCCCACCATATTGAACGGAAGCATTTAATTCAGTGATTTGTACAGGGGACAATTTCAATGTCTTATTTAAAATAAGAAAATGGCTGAAAAGAAAATGTTATGCTCAGTAGAAAATTACAGCTCACTGATGTTACTTACCGGTAATGTTTCTGAAAGATCACCCATCTTTTAGGAAGTGTGTGAAACTGACAGAAATTATATTGAAAACCAGCAAAATAGCCATGATAAGCAGAGACCTTCAGTTTGTATATCCATGGTTCTCAACAGTCGTGGTGGTTTGCTAACCGATACTCTGAAGGGAAGACTTGTTCTTTACCTTACTGCAGTAGTGTGGAACCATGCCTTCCTATGGAGGTTAAATTGCCAAGTCCCTTAGACAAAATAGCAGGAACCTTCTACAGCTTCTCCCTGACTCAGTTCCATGAGGGGAAACCCAGTGTAGGTAGGATGTAAGTGGGGAATTGCTCTCCAATATTAGTTAGCCATTTGAATACAATTCATTTCAACTAATAACAATTTTCTCCTATTTTTCCCCAAAGCATTTCATTCTAGTCTACAGTTAAGAGTTGCAATATCTAAATTTAGTTTTTAATTCTTGAAGATGCCATTTTAACTAATAGAGTTCAGTAAATGACAGCTCTGTCTTTCTCCCAGGCATTTCAAATCTAGTTTTAATTTAGATCAGCAGTTCAGGAACAAATTATTTGCCAAATGCAGGTGGCAGACCATTACTTTTTATCCCTAATGTCCATCTGTGGAGTACTTCGAGACTTTGCTAAAATGATGAATTGATACGTCTGTCGGGAAACAGCTTGTTACCCAGAACAGTGGTGTACATAAATGAGAAGCCAGCATTCTGCAACAAAGACCACAGGTGGTAGCTCCTAATAAGGCATCTGTGGATATTACAGAGTTTTGAAGCTATTTGATTTTGTTTTTCATTTTTCTCCATTCGACCAAGAGTTTTCTTGTTTAGCTAACATCTCATTTCCTAAAAGATGTGTTATGTTCTCAGAAATAATGTTTTTACGTTTTAAATATGCCCAAGAATCCGTTTTATTCTGACACTTTTTGCAATCACGAATTGGCTAACAACTGATAGGGATCATGTAGTCCCTCGGGAGACTCAGAACGCAGCTTTTTTGTAATACCATGTATGTCTTCATTGAACCTGCTATTTTACAGAGAAACAAACACAATGTAGAGTATATAATATTTGTAAGGAAAAAAACACTAAATTTTACTCAATAAGCAGGATAATTAAAATATAGGGCTTTATTTTTATGGAATATAGATTATAAATTCCAGAATTTCAGAGTTGGAGGGATCTGAGTTCATCCAGTCCAGATCACCAGTTGATGAATGATTTAGTTTCCTTGTCAAAGAGTTATTTTGCACCCACTTAAATTCTTCCAGTGATAGAAAACTTATCTGCTCTCAAAGAAGCTAATTGCATTTTTAGAATGCCTCCTGGCCTCTCTGTAACTTATCTCCAGTGAGCCAATCTCTCTTTCTCACTTAAAAGTGATTACTGTTCACCAAACATTTATTGAATATGGACTCTGTGCCAAGCACTGAACCAAGTTTCCAGGCTGCAGGGATGAAGATGACATTGTTCTTTTCCTCAAATTGTTTGTAGTCAAGTGGCTGCAACAAAAGATGAAAAATAACAGATATAGCACAGTGCAATAAATGCTATGTTAGAAGTAAGCATAGAGTGATACAAGAACATATTAAGAAAACATATCACCTGGAATTATGAAATAAGGGCAGGCTTTCAGAAGGAGGTGAAATTCCAGGTCAGTCCTGAGGGATGCACAACGAATTAGAAATATTAAAACAGAGTATTTTTAAAGAGAGTTTAAAAAATTCTACTTCCCTGGGCAGCTGAATTTTCCAATTTGTTTAGAAATGTCATAACTTTATGCTGTGAATGAATTTGTTCAAACAAAAAAAGAATGAAATATGGATTTCATTTTTTAGAATGAAATATGGACTCTTGGGTTTCATAACAGTTTCTAAGAAAACTCTGAAACTGTCTAGAATCTCAGTTAACACAGACTGGATGTTGGTCAGCTGGAGTCCCTCACTGGCTAGGTGGTTCCTGTCTTACTGTCTGATTCATACTTGTGCTATGGGCTTTGCATACGGTGTATCGTTTGATCTCCATAGCCGTGCTGTGAGGTAGGTGCTGCAGTTGGCATCACATTTCATGATTCCTCCAAGGGAAAACTGTGAATCTGGAATTGCTAAGGTGGAACTATATGATATGTATTATATAAAGGTAATGCTCAAGCTGATGACATAATGCTATGAGGACACATTCTCTGGGACAATGCACAAACTGCCTGTCGTTTAACTCAATGGAAGCAGGCCAGCTGTTGCACTAGAAGATGACTGAGTGGTAGCAGAGGGCACCCTCTGATACAGACTCCCACACTTCTTCCTTCTGTCTATGTATGGTTCCTACGGTCTTGCTCAGTACCAGCAAATATGTTTCATGGACTGGCTTTCTTACTTCTCTATGCTATCAGAAACAAAGGTCCATTTGCATTACAGTGGCATTTAGTACCCATCTGGGGGCTGCAGCTAGAATTTTACATTGGATTGCACAGTTATAAAAATAAACACAGTGTTAGTTTTCTTTACTCTTAATCTGTATATCTATCTATTTTTAATTTAAATTTAGTAAATTGTTAATTTTTAATTTAATTTAAATATTGATTTTATAAGAATAATTTCTTTTATATATTAAAAATTTTAAATGCTTTTGTTTCTCGGAGAAAACAAAGAAAGTTCATGTGATTCCCATAAGAGTGTCAGGTGGCCACCCCATTTGTGCCGGTGCATACCAAGTCAGTCAGTAGCAATTTTGTTGCCATAGTGACCATTTAGAATCTAGTTTAATAGGCTATGTAGGCAGCTTAATATAAAAGAGACTGTTTTCAGCATTATATTCTCAAACTAGTCTAATGACTGATTGAAATAACTCTTTGCAGGAAAGGGGCAGGTGAAATCTTAATAACAGCAGCCACATCCCTAATATGGCTTATTGTCACCTTGAATGTCACCCATTTTTCTGCCACACAGCAGTGACAGTTATGCTCACCGTTACACAGGCATCAGGGAGCATGGTATTGCCTAGCTTTGAACAGGGAATTCCAAACCCTAATTCTTCATGCCACCACCATCTCTCGATTTATGATACAACTTGGAGTTTGAATAGATACCAAATTCTTTCCTTTTACAGAGAAATATTAAAGTTTAAAAAAATTATAAATAGGGCACTTGCTAAATGTGTTCATGGAGGCCCTTGCTCCACTTGTTTAGATTTTACTTTTTCTAATGTTCTATGTTCCACTTAAAACATAGCTTCTTTTATCATTAGAGAAGTGAGTGTGTTAGGATAAGAAGGAGGAATAAAGAAGAATGCAGAGAAGGACATGGTATCTTTATGCTTAATTATTGTTGGGGTTATGCATATTACCATATTCACAGAACTCACTTGTGCCGAATATGACTGAGAGTTTTTTTTTAACTTATTATTTTCAGAAATAGTTTTTTGTTGTTAGTGTTTTTTTCCCTTGATACTTCATTTTGAGGATATGAGTTCAAAATGAGAAATTCTTTAAGTAGGATAGTTGGACAACAGTAGTCACTTTGGAAGTGAGTGGATTTGATCCTCAAATGGAAATATCTGTCTTGAAATAGGTTCATAAATTAATTTGCAGTATGTTACCTCAGGTAGCTTAAAAGTATATACAACGAATGCTACTAAAATCAGTGATATGAATTCTGTCTTCAGATAGCCTTTTTTTTAAGAAAACATAAAATAAAATAGGGGGTTGGGTAGGGGAAGGTAGGTGAGACAGTCAGGAGAGCCTTTTTCTAACAGCAGCTCAGCTACTCACTAACCACATACCGTGGCATCCCTGTATCTCAGGTTTTGATATCTAAAAGGAGGGCAGGTCCTGATGACTTATGATGCTACTCTTGCCGCTGACATTTTGTAGTTTTAATCCCTAAAAGAATTTAGTCGACACAGAAATACTTTGTCAAAATTTAATTGCCATTATGAAGTAAAAAATGCTATTTTTCACTCAAAACCATACATGCAAAACAAGAGTGATGATTGAAACCGAAAGCAAATATGCCTGTGATCTCTCAAAAGAGAAAAAGTTTTCTTGTTACAGAATAAGGCAGTGATTGGTAGAGAGGTTGAACATTAAAAGCCTATTTAATGATTTTTGAATCAAAAGATGAACTGTATTTTTTAATCTCTAAATGCGATGACTTACGAAAATTTAAAAAGAGAAAACTAATATATGTAATTACTGATTGAAAATGATTCTCCAGATGACTTAAATAAAATTTTATATATAAAAAGCACATTAATTTATTAATAAACTATTGAAAACATTTAACAATGAAAGCTTTTTTCTCCAGATTAGCTGAATTTAGTGATTTTGAATTTATGATTTAACATCACAGTGACAGTTATTTCCCTCTTCCCCCACCACTCAGATGGAAGCAGTGAGTTACAAATCTGAAATCTATTTCTCTGCCTAAAAAAAATAGAGGACTTCTGTTGGTCTGTTTTTTAAGTTGCACATATACATAAAATATACTCTTTTGTGCATAATGTTTCACTATTTTTAAAATTATTTACTATTTATCTACATCTACATCCCTCTAAATTTCCTTAGCTTTCCACAGAGTGTTGCTCTGGCAAGTAATAATCAGAGGACCAGTGCTAGGAAACTCCCAAGGTAGCAGCAGGAAGCTTTCAAAAGTAAAACCCAGGCTGGGCGAGGCAGCTCACAACTATAATCTCAGCATTTTGGAAGGCCAATGTGGGAGGATGACTGGAGGCTAGGAATTCAAGATCAGCTTGGACAATATAGCAAGACCCTGTCCCTTAAAAAAAAAAAAATTAGCCAGGCGCAGGTGTGGTGGCATGTGCCTGTAGTCTCAGCTGCACAGGAGACTGAGTTGGGACAATTGCTTGAGGCCATGAGTTTGAGGCTACAATGATGTATGATCTGGCCAATGCACTCCAGCCTGGGCAACAGAGAGAGATCTTGTCTTTTTTTAAAAAAGGAAAGAAAGCCCAGTGAATGTGAACAGTGAATGCACATGCATGTTTCCTGCTAGATTTCAAGGGTATATGTGTTCATTACACAGATATTAGCAAAGATGGATATTCTTATTCCTTTTATCTAAATGCTCTGATTGATGTTCCTCAAATTTATATGTATAATAGAGGAAAAAATTAGCAACATTAAAAACAACCTCCACCTCCAAACTTTAGTTTCAAGAGCAGCCTACTATATGGTCCTTCTGTTCCTTTTCAATTTCATGATCAAAAAAAATAATTAGACAATAATGTTTGGACAGTTTTCTATTAAATTTATTCACATACTGGCATTACATTTTCAGTCTTTACTGCTTCTCAAATGACGTCTAAAGTTATATAATATGTATGTTCTTCCGAATTCAGAATTATTTATTAGAGTGGAGTTATGTCCACTCTGCCTGTGCACGTGCATGTGCCCACGTGTTTGTTTTCCTTAAGCATAGACTCTATGCTTTGCATTTGTTTAGTGTTTTCTTGATACTTTCCCTTTCTCTAGTTTCACATGGTTCCAGACCTCTCTATGTGAGTAAAACGAAGGTTCTTAAAAGTTGATCTCCTCATATCATTTTATTGCTAGGAACCTTGCAATATTTCTAAACTGCAAAACCACAGTTTAAATCCTAGCCGCAGTATTTATAGCAGTAAGCAACTTTGCTCTCAAACTAGCTGATGCTTCCTTTTCTTCCTGAAAATATATATTTTTCCTTTATCCAGTTACATCTATTTAATGCCCTTTACCTTCTAATGCTACCAAAACCCTGCTTCACTTATCATTTTCCCATTCTTTTCCCTACCTCTACTTTTACCCTTTTTAGTTACTGTGTAGGGGAAAGAATATTATATTTGGAGCCAAACAGCACAAGTTTGAATTTTCGTTCTGCCACATAGTAAAGGAATAATCTGGAGAAGTTATTTAACCATTGAAAAAGTCTTAGAATATTCATCTATAAAATGGATATTAAATAAATATCAAGGTATCCAATGATTGTGGAATTCTTTCCCTCTTTTCAGTGTATTCTTGATTTTTGGTCATATCTGGATTTGCTCCAAAGTTATGATTCCTTATTTTCCTCTGGAAATCATTCCTACATGATTACTCTGATTTATGTTTCCTACATCCTTTAACTCTGTGCATTTACCCTGGAATGACCCACTGTTCTCCTCTATTCAGTGGCCTCCTAAATTTTACACCAAAGTTCTTTTCCAGCCTTGCTTTTCACTCTACCCCAGTACAACCATCTTATTTTTCAAATCATTGAGTTCAATAATCACTTTTTCTTAACAAAATTCTCTTTTTATCTGATGTTTAATGTTGATTATCATCATATTTTTAAAATTCTTAAGATTTACATGTAAATGACATAATAATGTTATTACTTATTTCATATACAAATATGCCTTTAGAAGCCTAATTTACAAATTTACCACACTCAGCCAGGGACAGATTAAGGTTTGGTGTGGCTTTTAGCTTAAAGAATTTTAGGAATCCCTTCAAAAAGACACATCAAGAACACAAAGTAGAAAGTCCAGATATAGCTCAATCAGTGGAATCAAGGTAGCTATTTTAATATAATTGGTTAGAACAAGAGTATTGTCATTTGGAAAGAGGTAAATTTGGAGTAAGACACCACAGTGTACAACAGAATAAATTCCAGTGGATCAAAGTTTTGAAAGTATGAAAATCAAATTAAAAAAAACCCCAGAAAACATGGGCGACTCTTTGTATAATCTTGAATCCAAGATTTTCCTAATTATATCCCTAAGTTCATAACCATAAATTTGACAATATCACAATTAAAAAAAGAAATTTTTTGCATAGCAAAAAAGATACCATAAGCAAAATCAAATGACCAATGAAAAACTGTGGAAAAATGTTTGCATTACATATCACATAGAGCTAATCTCCTTAATATGTAAAGAAATTCTTGAAATAAAGAAAAAATGCCAACAGCCTACCAGAAAAATGGGCAATCATCATAAATGAACAGAAAGCAGATAGCTTTTAAACATATAAAAGATAAATAACCTCACTCATGACAAGAAAAATAACGAATTTAACATAATATACTATTTCTCACCTTTTAGATCGGCAAAATTTCAAACTATGATAACAAACTCTTCATCAATGTTGAGAGGAAACAGTCACTGTCATGCATTGTGGATGGAAGTAGAAATGATAAAACTCTCCTGGAGAGGAATCTGACAGCATCTCAAATGCATTATAGGTATATTTGCCCTTTGATTCAACAATCTTACTTCTGACAATTTATCCCAAAGATGTACTCATGCACACACAAAATGACAAATGTGCAGGGATGTTTATTTCAGCAATGTTTATAATAGCAAAAATTGAAACAACCCAAAAACACATCAGTAGGAGATTAAATAAACTATGGAATACTGTGCAGCTATTAATAGATAATGAACAGAATTTCTATATACTGATAAGGAAAAAATTCCATATATCATTAAGAATGTATCATTAAGTAAAAAATGCAAGGTGTTGCCAAAGTTTATGTAGCATGCTATCTTTTGAGTAGGAAAGAGGAGAAAATGAGAGCATGTATTCCTACTTGCTTAAATTTGCATAAACGAGATCTGGAAAGATAAACAAGAAACCAATAAAAAGTGGTTACATCTGAACAGTGTTTCTTAACTGGGAGACATTTAGCAATGTCTTGAGATATTTTCAGTTATCACAACTGGGATGGGGTGAGGGTTGTTGCTACTGACCTTTAGAGGGTACAGACCCATGATGTTCGTAAACATGTTTCAGTGCATAGGACAGCCCACTCCTTAGCAAAGCATCATCAAGTCCTAAGTGTGAACAGTGTTGAGGTTGAGAAACTGCCCTAAGGGGAGGTGGGGCAGTGGAGTGGACGGGGGTGATAGGGTAGCATCAGGACTTCTCTGTGTACACACTTTCATCATTTTTTCCCTTTGGTTCATTTAAATGTATTGCCTATTCAAAAATTAATTTTAAAGAACCATTAAAATGTAAAAATTTAGAACAGCAGTTTTTATTCCTTCTCACTACAAATTTCAGGAAGAATGCATGGCAAATATGCCTAAAATTCTTTGACGTTTTTCCCCCATACAGGATCTGACTACCACCTATGTGAAGTAGCTAAAGTTGGTAGTTCTTCAGAGCAATGGATGGTGATTTGTATCAGAGGGGAAAACAAAATGAGTATGAAGTACATGGAGAAAGAATACCCAGGAAAAAAAATAAAATGTCTCTATGTAAAGAAAAATTAAATTTGTCCTAAAAAAATAGGAAAAGATACATTTCTATTTTTCTTTTTCATTTTTTATTATTAATAAATAATCTTTCATGTGTGGTATATTCATACATTTTCAAAATTATCTTCCAAAGAAAAGAACACTTGGTGATTTAAGCAGTATTATCACTTTTCTTTAAATTCCCATATATCTACCACATACTTTTTTTTGTAATCTGGGATAGATTCAGAAAACTGGTTTTGGGCCTTTTTATGCTGAGGGGGCCAGCAGAGGACCCCTTTGGTCCACCCCACCTTTGATAGTGTTGTATTAAGACCTTTGTTTTAACCCTATCAATTTTTGTTTTGTTCATTCTATTTTATAACAACCATCTAAAGCTTTTTACCCTGGTGGAATGAGTCTCTTTCTTTTTTCTCTTAGTTTTACTCCTATCAATGTTTTTCTTATTTATCTTATTTTTTTAATAACCATTTAACATTTTTCAGTTTCCTGGGGTGAATCCTTTGACTCTCCCCTGTCTCCTTTACCGTCTTCTCTTGAATTACCCTAATGTGTTAGCGTCTGTAAGACTGATAAGGGGTAGCTCAGACAACAAACTCGATAAGGCTTTTCTGACTGTACGTGAAGCACCATGTAAAGCGAGTGCCCTTAACCGCAGCATGTGTCATGACCTGGGTGACCAGCATATTCAGTGGCCGAACATCCTGGTCATCATGAACCAGTCTCCACGGCTTGCACATGAAGCATATTCACTGCTTTATCTGGGGCGCTCCACTGGTGTTTACAAGGGGAATTGGGCGGTCCCCCTTCCCAAGGCGAGTCTGCCTTATACTGGCTTCTAGCTAGTCCACCAGGCTGGCTGTTCTCTCAGTGGTAATCTCCTTTGTGTCTGGATCATGGATAGCCGTTGATGATTGTTTAATATTAACAGTGAGCTGTGGGTACTGTATTGACCCAAACATGCTCTTTCATTCTGTAGCATTTAAAACCAAAGATACTGTCCCTAAATTAGTTATGCTCACAGTCCATTTTAGTAAAGGTTCGTTAGGGAGCTCATGATACTGATCTACAAAGTGCAGCAATTCCTTCACATTCTACCCTCTGGTTTCAGTAGTTACTTGGCTTTGTCCTTCTCTCTCACTGACTACCTTCTTGGTGACCAAAGGTCTTAGAGGTGTTTTTGTTGCCCTGGCATAATTTTCTCCTTTGTGCATGGCTTTGAGGCTGGTGGCCTGAGCTCAGACAGACCTGTATTTGACTTGGTTCAGCCTCAAGGCCTGACTCAGCACTCTTTTAGCTTTCATTTTAGCTATTCTAGGTAACAATAACCAACAGATTGAATATTTTGCTTTTCCTTATTGGTTTGTATTTCCTTATGCATCAAGTGAATCAACTCCTTGCAAGTTAGAGCGATCTCTAAATTCCTACTGGTAGTTTTTACTTTATTAACTGAGCACAGTACAGCTGCAGCTCCATGTCATGGAGCTCCATGGGGCCATCCAGAAATTAAAGATTTTTCATCTTCCCTCTTTTACTCTTTTTTCTCCTTACTCATTTAGTTTTATCTATATCATTTTTCCTTCATTTTAAAATGACTTTAGTCTCTAAACAAAATTATTTTTCCTTTAACAAAAACCATATCCTCATGTTTTTTATAACTTTTTTTCACCAAACATACATTTTACTTTTTAAATACATTGTGCATATAGAATTGTGTTTCTGTGTGGTAGTTTTAATTGCATATATTAATTACAGTGTTAACTCTTAGTAATTCTAATTTCTAGTGAAAAGCCTAGGATTACCAAATTTAGCATACCATGACTTTAAGATTTTAAATTATTGAAAAGAATTTTGAAACTATGCCACAGGTATTCTCCCTAATGATTTTCCCTGTAGGACTTTTTCTTAATTTATATTATAATGTAGGGATATGAAATAAAATTTAAAAGAGGAATAAAGGTATTTTAAATAGACTTAATACTGAGGCCAAGCATGGTGGCTCATGCCTGTAATCCCAGCACTTTGGGAAGCCAAGGCATGAGGATAGTTTGAGACCAGGAGTTCAAGACCAGCCTGGGCAATGCAGCAAGATCCTGTCTCTATAAAAATAAACAAGTAAATAAATAAAAATTAAGAAGAAATAAAATACTGGCAAAAATTGCAATTGACATGATATTCCCAGCTGGACTCTAGCAATTTCTTTGTCTGCTCTTTAAGAACCTAGAACAAAGTTTTAAAAATACAGTATACATGCGAGAGGATGGGATATGTTGGAAGTTTTAGGAATGAATGGAGTAAAAAAAGCCAAAGTAAGCAAGGGAGAGATTTTTAGTACAGATGCTGTAGTGGAGAGAAGGTGCTTATCTCTTGCTTTATAAAAATCCATACATTGAAATGAGACACACAGGAAACCATCTTGAAAAGTGAATTATTATAATACTTAGAGCTATTAAATGGTAGCCTCAATTGGCATTCTTCATTCCAATGTGACAAGGTCAACCCTTATGTTATTTTAATAAACTTTGAAGCATTAAGAAAATAAAAAACACCAAATTAGAAAAAAATGATCCATTAAAAACAGTTGATTAAAGTTATTAGCAATTATTACTGACACTATTTCTGAAGATGCCTTTGTAGCCAAAAGTATACTAACTAAATGCATTACTTATGTGACTTTACTGGTTTTTTTCTGTTTAAACCATATCCTTGTTACAACAGATAATTATAACTTGTTCTATAAAGTGCTTATGTTTTGCTAAATATGTAACAAATAATCAGTGATGGAATATTCTTTTATTGATTACAACTTGTCCTATCTGTCACTAGGTTTAACAATAATTTTCTCCTTAAACTTGACTCCTGAGCAAAGACAACTTTAGTAAAGTAAAATTCCAAGTTTATTAAATGGAACATTGCTCTAGGGTTTCTAGAAATTTGAACAGAGACATTGATACAGTAGATTTCACTATGCTGACACTCAGGTGCATTGTTTAGGACAGGGTAAAGGAGAGGAGGGGGGTGAAGAGACAGGGAGAATCATTTTTAGAAGTTCCTTGAGGGGTAGGGAATTAGCTTTTACATTAAGTATTTGGATTTGCTACAAGAGCCACACAGCAGGTGGGAAGGCACTGTTCCCGTTGTACTGGCTAAGGAAATTTGGCAATGAACTTCAGCATTTGACGTATTTAAAAAAATTTGTTCATACACATACACAACCACCCCTTACACAATGCCCTTCATTTATCCCTACCACAAGTTATTATTAGGGTAATAATGACCAACACATCAATTTCATCTGACTCAAATTTTGAGACTATGTAAGATTCATTCCACAGACATTTCAGGAGAGGGGAAGCAACTGAAAAGAGGGTGGGGCTATGGTTCTTTTGTTTGGGTTGCTGAGGAGTGTTTTGGCACATATGTGTGTCTCCTTAAGAAGCAATCTTATACATAGGTCTAAATGTCAATGCCAAATGAAACCCCAGGACCTACTTTAAAGGATTGTGGGTGCCAGGGCTCCCAGGAGTGTGGCTTGCATGAGCGAAGTGGAGGGGACATTGTGTCACAGATATTTTTCCTTGTTATTCAGAAAGAAAATGTTTATGAATAGGAAAAATGGCTTTGAAAACAAAACTTAGATCATCATTAAGAAAGGATTTCCAATAGTTTCGATTCCTCCAGTAAAAACATTGTCTTCTAAAATATGGTTTAGGTTATAGCATCAGGACTGTTAAGTGGCTTAGCATGAGAACATGAGGGTTTTTAGCTGAGGCAGAACCAGCTAAGTTTTGTCTAACTTACCCGTCACAATAATGAATGGTTCATATGAAGAAATGACTATTTAGTCATAATTGACTGCAAACTCTGAGTGCAGGGATTTGGATCTACATTCACTCACTGTTGTATTCCCGATTCTTAGAACTATGCCTCATAGGTAAATTAACAAAACAGGACAAACCTCTAGAGAGGCAACATTTTAACTGAAAATAAGTTTTATAACATGTAAATGACTCTGTTTTTCAGTAAGAATAAATATTAAGAGTAAACTCAATCCTTAGTCTTATGTTAAATGAAAATCACATATATTTTCATAAATGTGTGTTTTTTCCAACTTGAACATGAATTACAGAAACTGAGCAGAAAGGTCTCACTCCCCCCTTTTGAGGTATATAAACTACATAAGCTATGTTAGGCTATATAAGCAAGGTTAGGTTGGGATGATTGTTCAAATAGTATTTTTGAAGTACATTTATTTTTTCTTAGCTTTGCAATGCTCTTCTGGCCATCAAAAAACTGAATTGAAGTGTTGATAATGTTCTGAACATCCACGTGCAATTTGTTACACTGATGCCAAGATTGGCAAATGTATTTCATGGTAAGAGCTAGTCTATTAGATTAGTAGAAGCTGCCAGCAGTGCTATCTTGAGCAGGATTCTGAGACCTTTTTTTGACCTCAGCAGTAAAAACTGTCATGATCAATTAGTGATGTCTGCTATGAGCAGGGGATTGGAAGGCGTAAACATATGTTCCAGACACTTTCCATCCCTGATTTATGCAACCGTTTTGATAGGCCATTTATTATTATTAAATGTTGGGGAAGAAAACAAATCTGAGAGAGAGAGAGATTTTAAAATTGAGTAATATTGTTGGAGCTCCAGATACTGTATTGATAATATGTAACCAGGCAGTTGATCTCTAATTCACAAAAGCTCCATGTGATAGCTGATGATCCGTATATTTTAGAGAAGGAAGAACTGGAGCTTACATAGATAGTGAGACCAAAGCCAAAAGTGAAATTCAAGTTTATCTGATATAAAGCCAGTCCTTGTTTTTATTCCTTGTGGTTTATCTTACACACAGAAGCATACATAAGAATACTGCATATTTATCATATATACAATACAAATAAAAAGATAATTGTCTAAACGGTGAGAGAATTAGCAAGTACTGCAATGTATGAGTTTAATTAGAAACCTTCTTATAGTTTGGAACATAATTATATATAATAGATGTTTATTAATTTGAATATTTTTGATTTTATGTGCCCCTAGATATTTTAATTTAAATGTATTCTAAGTATAAGAAGAAAAGTGATTTTTCCCTAGGTAAGTTGCTATAAAAAATAGTTTACAATTTTATTAGTTCCTCCAAGACTGGCATATTATCTTTTAAACTCTTAGGTATATTGGAGCCTAAAGGAAATATAAAGATAGTCTAGACTTCCCTCCCTACACCCATCTCCTTCAAACTGGTGCACACATTGTGATATGTTTACATATTTTGTAGATAATAGATACAATTAAGGACTAATGAAATCTGGTATCTTGTTCCAAACCATAATGCCTATTCAGAACAAAGAACTAGTTAAGCATGTTTTTTCTAATACAACATCTGCATATCTCAACATAGTACTGACTGCAATGTTTTAGTATTTATTTCTTGGGCACCTACTGTGTACCAGGGACTATTCTAAGTCATGTACAATGCATAGTAAGTGAATATTGTATGAATATTCACAATAAACATTCCTAAATAAATATTCCTAAAACACAGAAAGGAAAGAAAATTTCAAAGAAGTATCCAAATCCCATATGTAAAATCAGTTTTTGGCATCTGCTATGTATAGTTAGACCTCAGGACTATGTTTGCATAAACTAAAACACCTGCAGAACAAGCTAATGTCAAGGAAAAATAAAATGCTCATTATATGCATAGCATGAGTAGAGAAATAGTGTATAATAGTACATTGCATACTTTAATGCTGTTGGAAGATTTTTTTCCTTAGACTGATAAACTTTTAGCAGACAGCAGTGACTTCATGAATTTTAGCAGTAGTAGCTCAAGCATCTTTGTCAAGAAAACAATAGCCCTTCAAAATACTAAATAACTATACACCATTTCATGGGATTTGGTATTTTATATCTGTGCTATGCAGGCAGGCATCATATACATTTATTGCCAAATGTGTGATCTGGGCATTGTAAAAGCCTCAAGGAAAAGGCTGATTTGGGAGAGAAGTAGCCTCTACTGTACTAAACACTCTTCCACAGCTGGTTATCTAATCACACATTGGTTTTTTATTGTCATTTTGGGTGTGTTTATAAGTTTGCTGTTTTAAGCATTTGTCCTTTTTTCCAACTTAAATTTTTTTTATTGTACAACAAGCAAGTGGTAAAACACAGACTTATAAAATTGTTTTCATTTTAAAAACAACAATTGTTTTACTAAATTTCCCCATATGCAATATTTTGGAAGTCAGATGTCAACATGTCTTGACCCCTCATATAAAAATTTGGAGATATGTTAATGGGAAGCAAAATGGGGTGGTAAATTTAACTTCAAATTCTGATACATCTGTTGTAGTCAATCAGTTGGTCTACAGGCATTATTCATTTCCTATGTGCCAGGCACTTTTTTATTAAGGTAGAATACTTTAATACTCTCTTTTTCATTTGACCTAGTGGCATTTCCTAAAATAGAAAGAAAGACAAAAACAACTTTGGTAGAACCAGCCCATTGAAAAGCCAGATTGAGTAAGAACATCTTATTATATCAAATTTTCCATGTAGTGGGTAGAGGGACAATATTTATTCACCCATCCAGAACTAAGAAGGCATAATTCACATCATAATCACTCTGGAGGATTTATTGAGTTAGTAATAAATTGGAAATAATAAGTATTTCAGTCAATAAGGGAATGGTAAAATAAATTATGTGTTGTGGACTATAACATAACCATTTTAAAAAATCACAATTTTCTGTGTACTAAAATGAAAAGACAACCCTACTATAAAGTGGGAAAAAATGAAAATGAAAAATAAGTTGCCCAAAAGTATGTAAGAAAGAAACTCACACCTACACAAGCATGAGTTAGTTTGTACATGCTTAGAAAAAATTTGGGAGGATGTACACCAAACCGTTGTTAGCATAATTCAGGGTGGTAGAGGAGGAAGCAAAACTTGTCCCCATTAAATTCTCACATTTTTTATCATTTTGGTACAATATGCTTCTAAATTAAGAAAATAAATATAAATGTGCAAGGAAATATACTGAGTGAAGGACTTGTACCCACCAGCAGTTAAAAAGAGTGCGTCTATGTGGCTTAAATAGATGAGAGAACTGGAAAGGAGGCGGGAAATAGCACTGTACCTGAGAAATTTAGATTGCTGCAAAGCAGATAAGTGTTAAAAATTTTTTCAAGCAGATATAGCAAATAATAAATTGGTGTCTTACATAATACATTTTGCTGATTTGAATTAATCATTCAGCATAATATTGTAAGGGGTTATTATTCCTATAACTATTAGAATATTGTTTCTGTGGTTGTCAGACTAAGAAAAATGGTAATAGCTAGAAATATTTCAAAGGATTCTGCTTACACTCTCCATCTTTCGGTGTGAATTGCAATATCAGGCATCCTTGACCGAGTCCTGACCTGTCCCTGTGACTCAGCCGGAATGTCTCTGAGATAGTGTGCTGTATATCAAGCACACTGATTTTCTATTCCAGGGTAATTGGCGATCATCTTGGTATTGAGGGATGGGGAAGGGGGAGATACTTCCTCAATGGCTGTCTTAACATTGAGTTTGATGGCAGTAGACAGTCCTCACGGTTTTAGCAGTTGACTTTGGTTGAGTACAGCTGTCTCCTGCTACTCCATGTGAACTGTGACTACTGCGTTCTGCTGTGAAGAATGTAATTACTTGTACATCAAGCACTTCCATTCTCTCAATCCAAACAAGTCATTTTGCAAGCATAAAATTGAATTTGTTTCTAAATCACAAGCAACAAATCCTTTTCTTCTACTTGAGAGACCTCATTTTTCTTTCCATTTATGATGTTTTCACTTAGAAATAAGGTTACCCATTGTCCCAGGATAGAGAGATTTTCTAAGAATCGGAAATTTCAGTGCTACTGCTTAGAAAACACTAAAACATAGACCATCAACAAGGTAAACTCCTTTAAATTTGTGTCCTAGAAAAAAGCATTCATTGGAAACAAAACAAAAAAACCTAGGTGTATTAGTTTTCTATTGCTAGTATAACAAATTACCACAAATTTGATGGCTTAAAAAAAAGCAAATTTATTCTCTTATAGTTCTGGAGATAAGAACTCCAAAATGTGTCTTAAAGTGCTAAGATAAAGATTATAGCAGGGATGGATTCTTGCAGAGTCTCCAGAAAGGATTTGTTTCTTTTCTGGATTCCAGAGGCTGCCAACATCCCTTACCTTCTGATCACATCGCTCCCACCTCTGTTCCCATTGGTCTGTCTCCACCTTCCCCATTGATGCTCTTGTCTCTCTCTTAAAAGGATCTTTATGATTACATTTAAAGCTCACCCAGATAATCCAGCATAATCTCCCTATATAAAAACTCTTAATCACATCCACAAAATCCTTTTATATACATAAGGTAACATTCACAGGTTCTGGGGATTAGAACATGCATATCTTTGGAAGGCTATTATTCCACAAATTCCAGGCTAAAATTTTGCTCTGCCATTTCCTAGCTAGGCAAAGATGTAAACATCCTTGAGATCCCATAATAAATATGTTAGCATTCACTGCAAATCTGTTTGTAAATTTTGCATGGGTAGTCATAGAGTTAGCAGTTACCGGAGCTGCTGGGGTTCAAATCCTGGCCCCACCAGTTGCTAGGTGTGAGAATTTTGCTCATGTTATAATAACTTAAACCCTTTTTGCCTGAGTTTCCTCTTCTGTAAGGCAACCATTATAATGGGACCCACTTCATAAGGTTTTTGTGATGATTTAATAATAATAATAATAGTAATAATAATAACGTTCACATGTGTGTTACCATTGTCAAAGCCTTTTTATATCTATCTCCTTTGATGCCAGTGTAGACACCTGCATTATGCATCACTATTGAGGACTTCAGAATCTCCTCCTCTCGGATTTCAGTAAAAGCTGCAGGAAGGGCCTGGGGAGTTGGTATTCTGCCCACAGAAGAGCCACACACTCTAATGAATGAGAAATTGAGTCCTATACTGTAATTTTCTTTTGCCTGCCAAGTGAACAGCAGTTGGGGATAGGAGAGAAGAGCTAATCAATTCTGGTTTTGTTTGTGTATTTTAAAATTTTATTTCTTTCCAGGGCAATCAGCAGAGGTGAAATAAACTGCTTATTAAAATGGTTAAAGCTGTACTTAAAGCCTTTTTCTTCAGAGCCAGGTTTCCAAAGCTTTTTCTTCTCAATGTTTTTCACTTCTCTTCGAAGGTAGCAAAATATAAATGCATTCAGGGCACATTATGAAGCCAATGAAAAGAACATCATTGTAAGCACTGTCCCCCACCCCGTGAACAGTGAAAGTGTGGTAGGTAGGGAGGTAATTTTTCTTTTAGTGCTGAGGAAACGGAAAAAAATTACAGATGCTATCACCTAGATACCCTGCGTCATTTTGAACACTGGTCAGAAATGATCAGAAGCCTGTATATGTTTGAAGGCAGGAAAATCCAGATTGAGGAGTACCCATATGTAGTGACGTAAAAGGTAGGTACCATTACCTGAATAACTAAAAGTTAGGGTTCTCTTAAAATCTGAGCAAAATGTAAATGTGATTTGGTTTGAGCATTTTTGAATCCCTAGCCATTCGAGCGCGAACTTTTTCAAGCCTATATAAAAAATTAACCTCTTTCAAACACTTTGTACCTACAGTGTCATATTTTAACTGGTAAACATAATGTCTATTCACATACCTGTGCATTTGTGTGTTTATTAGCGAACATTTATTGTATGCTTGTCATGTT
>CAUYSK010113362.1:0-48075 GCA_963575035.1 Avahi laniger | reverse complement strand
AGTGGAGTGATTGTGACTTAGTTACCTTCTAAAAGCCCCACTTTTTACTACTATCACTTTGAGGATTAGGTTCTAACATATGAATTTTGGAGGGAGGCATACATTTAAACCATAGCAGGAAGATTGGTTCATTGATTCATTCAATATGTATCGAGTACCTACATTATGCCAGCTTCTATCTTAGGCACTGGGATATAGCCATGAACAAAACACACAAAAGTATGCCCTTAAGGAGCTTACATTCTAGTTCTAGCCTGACTTAGATGGTAAATATGTTGTTTTTTCTTTTCCAGAAAGCAGAGGTAAGACAGAGGGTAGAAAGATTTTACTATTAAACTGAGGCAGGAAATGACTCAGAGAGACCACAAGCCAAGTATCTGCGTTACCACCAGATACCCCTATTTCTCAGTGCGGTTGCCTGGGGGAATATTACCAGACATACCTCATTTGATCGACAAGGTTGCTGTCCGTCTACTCAAAGTCTGCTGGGGAAGGACGGGCTGGACGGCAGCGTGGCCAATTACTCAGCCCCTGCAGGCCTCAGGGGAGGCCACATGTCATCCTGGGAGCTGGAGGGAAGTATGAGTGTGTGTGTATCTCTGTAAGGGGGACAGATCGTCATGTGCAATGTGAAGCCTTTCATTTTCGCACTTTTTTTCTGAGATCTGAGCCTCTGCTAGTTGTGGAAGGTTCTGGTTGGATTTGAGAGGTAGTATCCTCTGTGGAGTGAGTTCTGGGACCAACTTGTTTAGATAAGGGCTGCTGAGTTTGCATTATTCCTCAAGGAGAGATAAGGAGTAGTATCACACCAGCTTCCAGGGGGCTGTCCAGGACAGTTGCCAGGAAGTTGGGTGGGAAGAAAGGAGATCCGCAGGGTGGCACAGGGAAGGGGAATCCACATATCCTGGGGCGTGAGGCCAGTGGAGCCAGAGACCGAGAGTCAGGGACTCAGACAAATTAGAAGGGAGAACATTTCTGAGTGACCTTCGCAGAGCGTGGCTCTCTCTTCTCTGCCTTTTCAGGAAAGCCGGTATGTCCAGTTTCTTGCATTCAAGCACCCGCCAGGCTCAGGTCTTGTGAAGGGTGTGGAGGAATCTCTGGCAGAGCGGAGATAGCCGCAGAGCCGTCAGGCCCCAGGGCTTGCAGGGGCTGCCCTAGCGCGTCAACAGGAGGAAAAAGGCCGGCGGAGGATCATCGGTCTCCAGGGAGAGAACTCCCAGGCCAGGGCCCTGGGGACCTCTGCTTGGCTGTCTGACAGCCCAGACCTCTGCTGGGGGCTGCTGCGTAGCCGTCGTTAGCGCTGGGTGGGAGCTGATTCACAGCAAGCTCCTAGGTCTCCTCATCTCCAAAAATAGGGCCTGGATTTGATCTGTGATTTCCAGGCTTTTTGTAGAAAAAATGTTTTTTTAAACAGAGAACTACCTTTTAAACAAAGTTTTACAAGGAACCTCAGTTTTAAAAACAATCCACGCAGAGCTATTTTGGTTGAAGCAGGGCAGGGACTGGAGTCTCAAAATGCCCTTGTTTGGCCTCCCTGTTTCGGTAAAGTAAACCTGCCTCACTGGCACCTGGAAACTCTGTTTCCCCTCTGCAGATGATAAACCTACGGTCTTCTGCCAGCACGGGGGATGGGTGCACCCAAAGGGGAAGGGTTCCAGAAGCTACTGTTTCTTTTTTAAATTTCAAAATATTAAGGGGGTACAAATGTTTTAGGTTACATGGATCACTTTTGTAATGCTTGAGTCCCACCAAAAGGTGTGCCTGTCACCCAAATAGTGTTCATAGTACCCGTTAGGTAGGTTTTTACCCTTCCCCTCCTCCTCCCTCCCCCTTCATTGATTTCCACTGAGTTTTACTTCCCTCTGTGTGCCTGTGTGCTCATTGGTTAGTTTCAATTTACTTGTAAGTACATGTGGTGTTTTTTTTGCCATTGTTGAAATACTTCACTTAGGAGAATGATCTCCAGTCCCATCCAGATTGTTGCAAAAGGTATTAATTAATCTTTTTTTTATAGCTAAGTAGTACTCCATGGTATACATATATCACATTTCATTAATCCACTCATGAACTGATGGGCACTTGGGTTGATTCCACATGTTTGCAATTGTGAATTGTGATGCAATAAACATTGGAGTGCAGTTGTCTTTTTGGTGAAAAGTCTTTTTTTCCTTTGGGTAAATATTCAACAGTGGGATTGCTGGATCAAATGGTAGGTCTACTTTTAGTTCTTTGAGAAATCTCCATACTGTTTTCCACAGAGGTTGTACTAATTTGTAGTTCCACCAACAGTGTAAGTGTTCCTTTCTCTCTGCCTTCACCCCAGCATCTATTGTTTTTGGACTTTTTGATAAATGCCATTATATAATAACTGGGGTAAGGTGATACCTTATTGTAATTTAATTTGCATTTCCCTGATGATTTTTTATATATTTATTGGCCATTTATCTTTCTTCTTTTGTAACACTTCTGTTCATGTCTTTTGCCCACTATTTAATAGAGTTGTCTATTTTTTTCTAGCTGATTTGCTTGAGTTCTTCATAAATTCTGGTTATTAGTCCTTTATCGGATGTGTGGCTTGTGAATATCTTCTCCCATTCTGTAGGTTGTCTATGTGCTCCATTGATTGTACAGAAGCTTTTTAGTTTAATCAAACCCCATTTATTAATTTTTGTTGTTGCCATGATTGCCATTGGGATCTTAGTCATAAATTCTTTGCCTAGGCCAATATCTAGAGTATTTTTCCTACACTTTCCTCTAGAATTCTTATGGTTTCATTCCTTAGATCTGAGTCTTTTATCCCTCTTGAATTCATTTTTGTGAGTGGTGAGAGGTAGGGGTCCTGTTTCATTCTTCTGCATATGGCCATCCAACATAGTGCTGGAAGTCCTAGCCAGAGCACTTGGACAAGACACGAATATTAAAGGTATCCAAATTGGGAAAGAAGAGCTCAAACTATTGCTCTTCACTGACAAGAAAACCCCATAGATTTCACCAGGAGTCTCTTGGAATTGATAAATAAATTCAGCAAAGTCTCAGGATACAAAATCAATGTACCTAAATCAGTACTAATATACTAATAACAGTCAAGCCGAGAGTCAAATCAAAGACTCAATACCATTCACAATAGCTACAAAGAAAATAACATACCTAGGAATATACTTAACTAAGGAGGTGAAAGATCTCTGCAAGGAGAACTATGAAACTCTGAGGAAAGAAATTGCAGAGGATACAAACAAATTGACAAAGACAGCATGCTCATGGATAGATAGAATGAACATTCCTTCTTGAACAGCTTCCTACCTGTTCTCCTTATTTTAGCGACTTCTCTTCACCTCCACTTCCGGAAATACTTGGTGCTGCCAACTCCAGGGCATTCTGAGGGTTCTGTGGTATGCATCAGGTTGACTTTTGGCTTTCTTCACACCGTCAGTGACTTAGATTTCTTGAGTCTGTTAGGTTCATTATTCTTTGCCCATCCATTTAGCAACTTCCAAAATTTGATTGCTATTTTCTCCTTTCTCATTTTGCCTTGTCCTTGTGGGTTTATCCCTTTGTAAACAGCCCCTTTGCTATAGTTTTAGTGAAGTTTGGGGGAGGAGTGACATCAGATGTGTGTTCAGTTCAGCACATTTAATAGGAAGTCCAGCCATTTACTTTTATCATTAAAAAAAAGACCTTTCCAGTTTCCCACTAAGCAAAGTCCCAAGTACCTGGCACAGGCTGTGTGCATTAGCAGGAAATCTGCTATTCTCCCTGTTTGATGGCCCATTGGTCCCTGCTCTAGGCCCCCAGCATGTTGCTGTCCTGATGATACCGTGTCAATCACACCCCTCCCCCTGTTGTGCTTCATCACCTTCCCTATTCCTGTACATCATGCTTTCCACTTAGATGCCCTTGGGCCCTCTCAAGACACCTTTAATCCATCAAGAAAAAAAAAATCAATGGTTTTTTTTTTTTTTGACTGAATACCTAGATAGGTCTGTGGGTATGGGAATCAGCTTTTCTGAGTCCCAGATTGGGATTTTTGTTCTGGTCCAGTATTAAAAAGATTGTTTTTCTGATGTAGTTTAAATACTAACATTTTTGAAATTTAGAGAGCATCATACTGAATGAACACTTGATATCTGGTTTGTCCTAGAAAATCTGGGATGTCATCATTGTATCTGGGAGGAAAAGCAAGAAAAATCTCTTTTCTCAAGGAACATATGATCTGGCTGGGTTTGGGAAATGAATATACTCAAAAAGACAATATCAGCCATTTTGCCAAGTGCCAAATAAGTAACACAAAGTGCCCTGGGAGCTTTGAGGACAGGAGATCCTGGAGGTGCTGGGCTGGCAAAAAAGAGAAGGCTTGCTGGAGACAGGCTTTAAGGATGGGCCTTGCAAACTGCCTACGGAGCTGGAGAAGTTAGGAGGGCCACTGCCCTTGTTGTCAACTCTTCCCCTGCTTCATTTCACCTGCCATCTGTTACCCCACATCCGCCAGTCACCCTCCACCATCTGACTGTCTGGGCCTCTTGGTAATTCCTCTTCAACCTTCAAACTCTCTTTGTATCATTTAGGATTAAGTTCAACTTTAAGTAACAGAAACCTCAAATAACTGTGGCTTAAACAAGAGGGTTTATTTCTTTCCCAAGAAAAGTCTAGAGGGATCCATTCTGGGACTGGGAGATTCTGTTGTGAGAAGTCTTCCGGGAGGCAGGCTCTTTCCAGCTCACTGTAGTTCTCATCCGAATAGGTCAAGAAGGAGGTTAGTGCCCCACATCACATCCATATTCAAGGCAGCAGGAGGGCGGAGGGAATCAAGAAGAAAGGGGAGCAAAGGATGAGTGCTAGCTGTCTTATAAGGAAGGTTCCCAGAAGTTGCTACATAACACTTTTGTTTATGCCCGATAGGTCAGAACTTAGGCAAGTACAAATTATGTTGGGATATATAGCCTTTAGTCTGGGGGCCAGTTACTATGGAAGAGGAGAAGTGAAGTTAATGGGAAAACTAGACGTCATGGCTACACTGTCACCATCAAACCCTCTCAGTCCTCATCTGGCCGCTCCATCTAATTGTCCTCCTGTGGTTGGTACACTCCTCCATCAGTCGATCTTTGTCTGTGTGGCCCTCATCACTCAGAGTTGATGACTGTCAGAGCTGCCAAGAAACTAAAAGTTATTCAGCCAGTCTTTCCCTTGAACAGCTGAAGAAATGAAGGTGCAAGGAGGGACATGACTTGTCTAAGGTCAGTCACACTGCTGAATAGCTGCAGAATCATTATAAGATCATCAGGACAAAGATTTGTACAAATCGAGCACCTAAGTGGTGAGGGAGCAAGAGAGAAATAAAGTGTTCAAAGCCAGGTCAGCTGACCAGGGATGTCTTCTGGATAAGATGAGGGTTGGAATGAGCCTGGGGAAGGATCAAGTCTTTTAGAAGGAAAGAGAATGTTAAGAAAGGAAATGGTCTAAATAAAGACACAGAGTCAGGTGAGAGCATTTTGTTAGGGCCTGCGAGTTTCAACAAAATGGAGGGTATGTAGTCAGCTCTGCTGAAAAATTAAACCGTGAGTTGAGGGAGGGGATAAGCGAGCATTGGTTGAATGGGGTTTGAATTGCACCCAAGAGCTTGAAATGGATAAAGAAATATGTCCATTTTGGGCTTTTCAGGTTTAACAGAATCTGGTTCAGTACCGTCTCTATCCATCTGTCTCTGTCTTTCCCGTCTTAGTTCCCAGTTCCCTGCTTCTTGTCTCATTTGTTTCCTCTCTCTAGCCTCTGGCAGTAGCTTTTATGCCTACAAAATGTTTCCTGTAATCCCCTTAATAACTGCTGATGGGTGTCCAACTCTGAACCCATGCACGTCTCCCATCGCCACAACCCCGAGGTTGGTACTCCCTGAGGCTCCCTCCTGTACTTTATGAAAACAGAGTCCAGGCTGTTTTTTCTCTGGTCTGGATGCTTGAGACAGTGGGAGGCACTAAAAGTCTGGATATTTGTCCCCTCCTCCGTGATGGGGTTTGGGAGACATGCTCAACTCCACAGTTCCTGTGGACTAAGAGCCTCTCCTGCTCCCTTGAAATCCACCAGCTCTAAAATTTATGATGAATTCTCTGTCCCTACTCCCAGAAGTAGCTGCCAAAGAGACAGGTTAAAAGCTTATATTTATGGCAAGTGACACTTCCTGAACAAGATGTTGATTAAAGAGCATGTTGGGTTCTGACTGTTCCACAAACTCCAGAGGCTGAGCAGCAAGTGTGAAGACCGTGTGTGGGTTAGGGCATCCCACTATCTGCCTAAACCTGGGGCCCTCCTGGGTAGGGGGAGGTGTGGGGACCTGGTGGTGCTGTACTGAAGTTAACTCACCCCGACAGGTTGTTAAATGTTCGGGAATGTTGCAAACTAGTTGTTAAACTGCTGGTGGCTTGAGATTGGCCATAGTGGGCACATTTACACCACAGAAATGGGCAAACATTATAACTCAGGGTTTGTTTTTCCCCCTGGAGAACTGGTTCACAAGCAGTCCACTGAGCCATCCTCACTTTGGGCACTTTGCAGGAAGAATGACAGCAGTCTGAGATCTGAGGCTTTGTCCAGAGATCTGGTCTGATTGGAGGATTTCCTGGCTTGGTGGGGAAAATTGCTTCACCCGAAGGTGGGAAGGAAGGGTGGTATTAATATTAGGAGAAGAACAGAAAAGGAAGTGAAAATAAGCCCCCATTCCTTCAAGTGAGGCAGAGCTGTGTCCGAGCTTCTTATCTTGTTCGTGAACTCAGGACAGTGTGAAAAATGTATCACAATGACTCTATTTGTTTACAGTGAAAAAATTAGCGCAGATATACTTATTAGTCAACATATTCCTGTCTTGGTTATCTTGTCTACTATATCCGTGCTTCTTTAGTGCTCATTTTCTTTTGCAAAGGGAAAGGGTGGCTTTGTAATAAAAAACTTCAATATATAAATGTCTAAACGTGTTATGACTAGCATTTAAGAGCAGGTTGACAGTGTGCACAGTGCGTCAAAAAGCTAACTCATGTCCAGTTATCAATGTGAACCATAGGACAAGAAAATGTCTAACTTGTGAAGCAAATACTCAAATGCAACTGGTCAACCAGGGTGTTTTGCACTCTGATGCCCCTACTTATAAGCATGAAGTGAAAGTTGCTTCTGCACCCTCAAGTGAATGTTTTGTTCTTAATTGAACACTAAGTGGTAGAGGATCTCTTGGGTTAATACTGGACATTAGCCTGTTGGTGAACATTAAGCACTGCAGACTGTTTCCTATGCATGGCTACAGCATGCTCACTCGAACACGAAGAGAGAACTCAGATCCTCACAGACACATAGAGGGAAGCCTTGGAGAATCAGTAGAGGAGAGAGACACCCAGAGCTATGAATCTAGCTGCTGAAAACAGACCCAAGGAAAGGAATGCGATTGCCATTAACCGGAGTGAATGGCTTAGCTGGCGCATTCTGACAACGTGTGGAGGCTTGATAATTGCCTGCTCACCCCAGGAAGAATGTGGCGCTCTCGTTCCCCTGCAAAGTATTTATTTGTATGAGATGAGATCTGACTGGGGAATGCTTCTCCTTTTTCTGAATTATTAATGTCTAATAAAAGGTTATGGCCAAATTCCCTGACAACCTCACGTGTGAAAATAAAACCATCGTTTTTAACCAGCTGCCATACATTTTCCCTTCACAATCGAGCAATACAAGAAAAAGGGAAAAAGAACTGGGGTTGTGTTCAGTTCACTGGGGGGCTTCTCTCACCATTAGCCTCCCTCCTTGGAGGTGCTTTTTTATGGGGGTTCCTGGTGTTCAGCCCTTCCTACTAGCAAATGCTGCATTCCGGCTCTTTCTAATCACTTGAGCCTCAGAGCTGGGTGCCCACTTGCGGGCTGGCTGCCGCTGCGGGGAGATTGTGATGGGCTGTGCTTTGGGGGCAGCGTGCCACTCAGCCTGTCTGCCAGTCAGTCAACACGTTTTTATTTATCTCAGTGGGTGCAGCGTGGCCTATTAGATGCTCGGGACACATGGTCTCCCTGCCTGTGGTCTCTCCCCCGACGCCCTCCTACACGCAGCTACATTAACGCTTTATCAGATGCCATTCTGATCTTGTAGAACTCTTGCTCACACTCTTTGAGTGGCTCCCCAATACTTTCAGAGGAAAAAAAAAATCCATGCAGCATAGCCTAGCATTCTGGGGTAGCCTCACGCTAATCCACCTTCAAAACTTTAGCTCTTGTCTACTTTGTTTGGGGTCTTCATGACCCCAAATGGAACTACTTGTTCTTTTTATACATCTTGCAACTTCCCACCTCTGTACCTTTGCTTACACTGTCCCTGTTCCATCTCATTTCTATGTGCACAGTATCTTCTCATCCTCCCAGCTCCCGGGCCCAGCTCAAAGGTCACCTCTTCTGTGAAGCCTTCTCTGATCACCTCGGCCAGAAAGCACCCTGATAACACACGATTTGTACCTCTTTCTGGCACATGAGTCCTTTCCGTGTCACCCAACAGTTCATGAGGCGTGAGGGTGTGTGGTAAAGAGTGCAGAGTCCAGAATCACACCCCGAATTTGAGTCTACCTCTGCTGCTTAGTAGCTGTGTGACCTCTCTGGGTCTCAGTTTTTTCATCTCTAAAATGGGGAGAAGTATAGTAACTATTTTGTGAGGGTAATTGCACAGATTAAATGGCTTAACCTATGTAAAGCACTTAGCATAGGGTCTGGTAGATAATAAGTATTAATACCATAGAAATATTCACTGTCATTATTTGTAAAAAAAAAAAAAATAACATTAATTTACAACGGCTGGAATTCAGTAAACTTATCCACAAACTAGGCAAGACTGATTGTAACACCAAAAGTCTATAATAATAACAGTGACATAAAGAAGGTAACATTGACAAAGTATTTGCTCATCCATGATTCAATTCTACCAATATTCATTGAAAGCATTCTATGTGCCAGGTACAGTGTCTCACTTTAACTCTTGGCATGAGTATTATTAATATTTTCTTCATTTTAAAGCATAAAATACTAAAATTGAGTGAGGTTCAGGGACTCACCAAGGGGGACTTAGCTTGGATGGACTGGGCCAGGGTCTTCTGACTCCCAACCACACCAGACTTTCACTGCTGCTCCCGTCTACCGTCCAGGCTGCTACCTTGAGGTGTTTGGGTCCTGGCGGAAAGGAATATAGAGCCACTGTGGATCGGCAAGGGCCTGCTGTGTCCTGAGAACCTGAACCACATACCACAACCCATGACCTCAGATCTTACAGAGTGAAAATGTCAGACCAAGGCAAAAGTGGGCAGTGAATTATGGTGACTATGTACAGGCAATCTGTTCTTCAGCCCACTTCCGGGAACAGTGGAGGCCAGATTGCTTTGTTTCTACCTCCCAGGTGGCCATGTTGTGTGTGTGAACTCTAAGAATACCAATTTTTTCATTATTAGTGTAATAAAATTAATTAGCTAAGCATATCTGCTGCAGAAATCCCCAAACAAATCAATGACATATTGTCCAATCATGCATGTCAAAGCCAGACAGAAATGTTTCGGAATTGTTTGCAATTCTGGATGATCTGGCCCATTGTTCTCCTCCACGTGGTTTGGAAATAGAATACCTGCTTTTCTAGATGCTCACCCCTCAACTCCCAGATGCATTTACCGTCCCTCTGCAGGATGAGCCCCCACCCTATGATTTTCCATCTAGGCGTTGGTTTGGAATGTCTCTGTCCCATGCATGTGCTACACATAGTAGTTTATGTCAGTGTGCAGTTTATGTCAGTGAAGACTCATGGAGGGCAGGGCTTGTGTTCTTATCATTCTCTCTGTAAGTGGCTCAGCACAGTGCCAAGTAAAGTATGGAACTCTGATGGTGAGGACAATGGTATGACTATGTCTGGAGAAATAAGTTTTCTAAATCATTCAGGCCCAGACCCCGAGGATTTTGATGATCTGGGTTCAGGCCCCAGAACTCCTGAATTGTGTGTCTCAGTTGGGATCCCAGCAGGAAACGGTGGGAACTTTCACAAGAGGCAATGAAGAGGGTTTAAAGAAGGGGTGTGGGGAGGGTTAAGGGAAACCAACCAGGAACGGTGAAGCTCTCTGGGGCTGGAAACGGCAGGGACACCGCTACCCCTCTTGGCCTGTGGGACAAAGGGCAGGACTGATTGTCAGAACCTGGAGAGGCCAGTGGCGTTCATGGAGAAAAGGGCCACCTGGCAGGACCTATGGCTGCAGACAGAGGAGCAGAACAGCATAGTCGCTGCCAGACCATGGCCCCATAGGAGGGGTTGAGGGGAATAAAAATCCCGAGAGAAGAGTTCTCTTTTCTCCTATCCTGTTTTACTGTCATTGCCTCCCATTAGCCCAATCCAACCAAAGCCCAAGGATAAGGGAGCCTACTGATGCAGGCCCCAGAGGTCAGCTGCTAGGGGCCAAGCAGGGGCAGAAGGTTGGAGAGTGGGTCTGTCCATGTCCACCCTTGGGGGAGGGAACAAGCAGACACTATCTGGCCTTAAATATGGTTTGATTCTTAGTTACTAATATGTAAGATGGGGATAATTATCTAGCTACAGAGTTGTTAAATGTGAGAATTAGAAGACATTGTATAAATGTATGAGGTTGTGATCATTTTTTTTTACTTGCTTAGTTGGCTTTCATTTGTTTGGATTAATTTGATCAAAGACAGATCATGGGAGATATAGGTCTAGAGCAAAGAGAAAACTCTAGCAGGCACCCAGCAGGCCAGGGGTCAGAAAGGACTCAGGCCATTCATTGCTGCTATCTCTACAGAGTAGGGAAAAATTTTGAATTTGCTCTTGATTCATATTGAAATAATCTTTTTCTCTTCACTGCAATTTATTCAGGTTTATGGAGCACATAAAGACTTACAAAGGCGGCCTTTTGATGTAGTTATGCAGCTATAAACTTATACAGCTGTAATAATTGCATTTTAATGATTTCTTTATACTGCCATAATTGGTAGAGTTAATGATCACGTCAACTGGACGATGAAAAGAATGCTTCTTGCAGCCAATCCCCTTCTTATCCTCTTGGGCTCTCTGGAGCGTATGAAAAGATAGATGTTTCCTGATTCCCCCTTATCCACAGCAAATGGACCCCAAACTGGTAATCACTGAATTTCCTAAAGTTCTCCTTGCAAATGCTTCCATTTGGTATATACATTTAATTTGCCCTTGTTTTGGGAGCAAACTTCTCACCTCTTTGTCTGGAAGGAGCTGGCTGACACGTTGTCTATTTCTCTTCCTCTTGCTGCTGCAGTTTCTCTGCACAGTAGTTTTCCATTTCAAGCTTCATTACTGAGGAAAGATCTGGGAAATAAAAGGATTTGGGGCTGGTGTATGCATGTGTGCCTGTTATTTAATCATGTCCCAAGTGCTGAGAAAAACGTCCTTCTGAGATCAGAGCTGGATGAAAGATCTCGATTTTAGCTGGAGGGGAGAAGGGGAGCTAGAAATCAGCTTAACTGAAAATTCTCATAAAATTTGCAAAATCCTGAAACCGAAAGTTCTGCAGTGCAGAGACATTTCCATGCAATGTAAACAGGGTCAGTTAGGGCCTCTTGGAACTCTGCTGGGGCGGGAGCTACTGTCAGTCGAGCTAATGTTGGGCTTGGGATAGGGGTGGAGGGAACTGACCCTCAGAATAGAGATCACTTTGGGCAAGATTAGAAAATAAACAGCCCCTGTCCTCCCGCCTTTCCCATCTGCTTCTGGCAAAGAGAGAAACAGGAAGCCAGTCAAGTCCCCTTACCCCCGCCCCAATCCCCTGTTTTGATGTGCAGTGCTGAAATTGTGGACAGCTCCTGTCAAGCTGATTATTGGTGACAGTGGTGGTGGCGGTGGTGGGTCAGTGAGGCTGGAGTCACAAAAGGGGCTGTGAAGATGAAGTGAGGGGTGGGTATTCCAAGCAGAGCATAACCAGAGTTGGCTGATGCTCAATAAGTAGTAACTATTGATTGACTTGATCATTTAAATTGGTTCTGCAATGCATTGCATGAGTCAGTGTCAGTGGACTTCCTGATTTCCTTATGCTTTGTGGTAGCTAATCCGAAAAGTAGATTTATGCTCCAAACACTCACCAACCCGTGGTGCAGAGAGGAAGCATTGGCACAGCCAGTATGGCAGAGGAGGCCAGCCTGGCATGAACCCAGGGAAGTTTTATAAAATGGTTAGTCCTCATGAGAAGGCTGGGAGTTGGCTGCAAACTGGTCTTGGATAGGGAGGAATCTCTCCCATTCCAAGTGCCATCAACCAAAGAATCTGCTTCTGTGTCCCCTTAGATATGGGGGGATAAAAATTCTCTGGGTAGATCTGCCTCTGGCCTCCAACTTTGAATTGGGCTGGAAGGAAGAAGAGTAGAATGAAAGAAACATTCTCAACAGGACCATTCTGGTTTCACATTGAGTCCGAGTCGTTCATTCCTAGAAGTGTAACGTGGGCCTTCTTAAAGGCCTTCTCTTCGGCTTTCAATGCTCTCCTTTGTTCTGTCTGAAACATCATCTGAAGACATTAGGGATAGTGTTCAGCCTTTAGAAAGTTACTGCTCCGTGGATGGCAGGGAGTGCTACGCTGTGCTATACCTTGGTGTGACTTGACTCGATTGGCATTTTTTAATCATGACAATGAGGGGAGATCAGAAGCACTGGAAGAGGAAGAGGAAGAGGAAGAAGCTTATGTAGGGACTGGGGAGGGTGAACATTATTTGGTAGACTCAGAGCACTGGCCTTTGGAAGAAACCTGAGATGAGGGATTTTTCTCGGGGATAAGGAGAAGGATGCTAGGAGGTGAGGGAACCAAAGACACACGTCATCTACTTTGGTAATTCTTCATCAGTACATCTGCTTAGTGGCAGCCCCTTTTCTTAAGTGAATTCTTGTTGCTCTCTTACTCTTAATGTGTTTCATCGTGTTCGGATTCATCCGTGGGCACATCCGTTATGTATGATAAGACAAGATGGCTTGGGATTACAGTGTAGCTAGAGGGCTTTAGGTTAGATCTGTGCAGACAACTGATTGACCATAAAACAAATGACATTGTGTTGAGCTTTAAGGTTTTCACAATCATCTTATCTGGTCTTCACAAGAACCTGGTGAAGGAGATAGGAGAGGGAAAGGAATCTTAAGCTCATGGAAAGGCACTGCCTTTGCCATGGAACTTAGCAGGTGAGTGACAGGGCCCGGAACTCAGATGTTCAATGCTCTCATACACCAGTGTCAGTGGCTAAGACACAAATATCTCTTACTGAACATCTTTCAGTATAACCCTGCTTGTGAGGGGAATGAACAAAGTGGCTTTGGAAGGGCTTGGTCTCTGAGTTGTTAATTATTCAAGGCAATCTACTCAGAAAAAGGATGCAGGATTCTGAGAAGGTAATTGCTGGAAATCCCCAAGAACCCCACAGACTACAGTCAACTGGCCAATCAAGCTCTTTGCAGCCCAGGACTGTAGCCATTTGGCATCTTGTTCAAGTGTACACGACTGAGAATCAATGGTGATGAGGCACCTTCCATTATACCGCCTTCATTTTGCAGAGACTGGGGCATAATAAATGTGACAGAAATGTCTGCCAGATGAAAATTAGGACTATTTGCCACTGACACAACTATCCTCCCTGCCCCCTGCCAATGCAGGAAGAGATCCAGAGAGGGAGTGAAGGAGTGAGTCACTCAGTTCAGATGCAACGAGGAATAAACTTCACAAAGTCTCCTCTTTTTGTGCTTTTCCAGCTGCTGGATTCTCTTTTGGCTTGATTTGTGGCTGTTCTAAACTCCTGGCCATTTGGTATCTCTTGGAATTACTCTGTGTAATTCTCTTAGAATTTACTCCTTTATTTTTACAAAATTAAGACATTCTCATTAAATCATGAAGATCCATCCAACTTTCATCCACCCAATCATACTATCATTCAGCTATCTAATTAACTATTCATCCATTCATCCATCCAATAAATACTTAGCACTCACTCAGAAAATCACCATATCAGGTGCTGTGGGAGACCTAAAGATAACTCAAATTTAATCTCAGTTTTAATCAGGGTACAAATCACAAGAGAGAGACTAAGTATTTACGACAGAGAGAACTTTGCATAAGAAATTGGTAACAGAAGAGTTGGGAAGCCAAACAGGAGATGATGTGGGAATGCAGAAACTAGCAACACTTGAAAGACCCCACCACCCTCAGGCTAGGGAGACAAAGGGAGAGTGAGATGTCACCAGAGCCGAGGGGTTGGGTCACTGGGTGGAAGCGGAAACATGGTGGATGTGTCGAGGGGGACACGGAGGAGGGACAGCTGCTGCAGAGACACTACCTGACACAAAAGGGATGGGGGATACCCTGACTTCTCCCTTCATCCTGCCCTCTGCTCTCCTGACCGTACCTCCTGCTGTCCAAACTCAGCCAGAGCCTGGGAGATGCAACCTGCGGAGGCCAGCTGCCCCTGTCCTCACTACCAAGTGGAATAGAACACAAGAAGGGTGAGGAATAAATCTGAGGGCAAACAGTCTAGTGCTAGCACAGCCCAAGGGTAGGGGTTGAAGAGACAGAGTCCAGGATCTTCTTCACTCAGACCCCCGTAAAATCTCTCTGATTTTAGAATGGCTTCAGGGAGGAAATTGGAACTTTGGTAAAATATCCTAACGATCCTTTCAGAAATGTAGTAAAAGGACTGAGTGCTCCAACATGACTTTCCAACATGAACACCCTATGGCACCCCTACTCTGCCCCCAGTGCCCAGTGCCTAGGAAGTGGTTGCTTGCGATTCTGGTCATCGGCCACCACGCCAGGCCACGTACACGCCACACTCCCATCAAGCCAAGTCAGTTGTGCCCTTTCATATGATCTTGCACAGGCTGGAGTTATTGTCTCTGCCTGAAGAGTGCTCATGCCTCTGCTCTCTTAGAGAATTCTTACTCATCCTCTGTAACTGGATCCAATGTTGCCTCTTCTGTGACGACTCCCTTGGTCCTGCCCCTAGGAATTTCTTCATATCTCCGTTACTGCACCCTGCATAATGTGCGTTAATGGCTGGTTGGCAGTGTGTCTGTCTCTTCCATGAGTCAAGAAGTCCTGGGGAACACGGGCCACATATTAATCACCACTCATCCACACACAAGTATAGGACAACGTCTGGCACAAAGTAATCAATAAATAGTAGTTGAGGATTGCATGTATCATCCTTGTAGATGTCCAAAAGCAAATAGATGGATAATTAAAACATCTCTTCTCTGAGGGCCTCAGTATTCCCTCCCTCCCTCCCTCCAGGGTGATGACTATGTTATTGAGGTGGGGGGATGGTTGACCAAGTGAATCTTCAACCTTGGCTTTCCCATGCATGAGACCCCAGAAATATCCTTCTGGAAAGAAATTCCCAGAGGAGTTGGATCTGAGGGCTGTGAGCAGCTACTGGTACCTTCCTTTTGATGTTTTATAAATGTGTCTTCTTAGCCCAGCCCAGCCCAGCCCAACACAACTAGGCAGAGCTTTCGTCTGTTTTGAACAGCTCAGACAGCTTTTAAAGCTTGATCATTTGAGTGAATTTTTAGATGTAGAAAACAGGATCTTTTCTCCCTTCCTCCTCCATATTTCACCCTTTCTTTTTTTCTGGCAAGTGAGAGACCTTCTCTGCCCTGCACTCGGCCCTGTCCAGACCTTTGGAACCTTGGCCTGCTCTAGCAGAAAAAGGCACTATCGGGTTGTGTCTTTCAGGGCATTTGATACCCTTTCAGAGTTCCAGAGCTTCTCAGCTTATTGACTGGCCTCAGTCTACCCAATGGTGCTCCCTCAGCTGCGGAGGCAGAGGGTCTGGCTAGGAACCTCCTGTTATTCAGTTAAAATGTCAATATCAACAACAACAAACATTCTTCCTCTTCAAAGTGTCAATCTTTTTCTTTTCTTTTTCATCTTTAATGCGTCCTCAGGCTGTTCTGCAGAATAGAAGGAAATCCTGGTAAATATTGGCCCCTTTATGGTGGGTAAAATGAGGCCAGGAGAGGGAAAAAATCACAGTAAGAGGCATTGAATAGAACTGGATGTAGAGGTGGGGTCCTGAGTCCCAGTGCAGGGGGCCACCTGAGTCTTTAGAAAAGTTAAAAACGTACCTGGGACTGATCACAGGTGCTGTCAGGTGAGGAGCTTGGACCCAGACATGGGACTCGTGAGGACCCCTTACCTCAGCTGGTGACTGAGTGAGGGGACAGGGTCCCTCTGAGGTTTCTGCACAGCCCCTCCCCTGCACCCACCTTCTCTTGCCTGCCGGTGAGAGGCGGGAGATGAGTACAGAAGCTAAGATTGCCACTGGGACCAGCAGCCGGGATATCTCTGAATCCTGGTCTAACTCATTTTTGTGGCCTTGGGAAAATTACTTCATCTATCTGAAAGTTGGATCTCTCATCTGTAAATGGAGAAAATTCCTACATAAAGACTGTTTTGAGGATTAAGTGAGATAGGGAGCTTGGCCATGTACCCGACACATGGTAAACACCCAACAGGGAGTATCATGGTGATGCTGATTTTTATTACACCAGCTCACTCCCTCTCGCTTGCCCTGGCCCTGCCCTCAGCTTTGGGCTGGGCTGTCCTCCTGGTCACACCAGCACACCAGGCCTCTGGGAGGAAGGCAGCCTCCCAGCCCAGACTCGCAGGTTGCCTCCACCGTCTCTAGTTTCCTAGCCTGTCTTTCCGTAATTCCCCGTTCCCAGGGGTAGGCAGACCCCCTGGGAAAGAGTTAGGAGGAGGAGGTCTCAGGAGTGAAGGGGGAAGGCTGGACTCTGTGGACAATGGCAAGTGAGGGACAAGAGCTGGCTCATTCAGATGGGAGGAGAGGCCCAGCGCATTTCATCTTTACAAAATGCCTAATGAGATAGACACTAATGAATGTGTATGTGTGGAGCAGGGAGCGGGGTGCAGTGAAGATGGTAAACACTGTTGCTCAGTCAACTTGGAAACAGGAAAAAGCATCAGGACAGAAAACGATGACAGAGAACTGAGTGATGGGGATGGGCCCTAGCCAATCCTCCTGACCGGGAGGGAAGCAGTTGGGCCAGGCTGGGGCCTCTTCTCCCCAGGCCCTTTCCTTCTGGGGGTGCCCCCCTAATCCCACCATCTTCAGGTCAGTTCTGCTCCTGATGTTATAAATTGCTCTCATTTCTGTCTTGGTAGAAATCCACCTCACTCTCTGATATTTTCCAAGGGTACTCGCCCTGCAGAGCGTCTGGCTCCTGGTAGAATCGCAGGCACCAGCCCCAGGTCGCTGTCTCCTACCGGGGCTTCAGGGCGGCCCTGGCCCTTCCTGCCATTTCCTGAGTAGGCCTCCTGGGCTTAGGCTGGGAGCGTCACTTCTGTCTGCCGCGGCCTTTGTGCCGTGTGCTATTTCCCTTCTGCACTTTTATTCCTGGGGTTCCTGGGGTGGTTAAAGCTGAGCTTTGCTGCTGAGCAGGGCCAGCCTTCACTGCCGTCTGCAAGATTGGATCTGGCTGCTTGTGGACGTTTCCAGGCCATTTGACGAATGGGTCCATGTAAATGGGGTGGCAAGGGGCTGGCAGGGAGGGCCGGGAGGAGATGGAGGGCGGCTCTCCTTGTCCTCACTGAAAGGTTTGGAAATTTCTGCAGACATGGATTCTCTCCCCTTTCCTACCCCAACCCTCAGGCTTGCTTCTTCACCGTCACTTCCTTTCTGCTCCTCCACTTCTAGCAATGACTTGGTGGCTCTCAGAACCACAGGTGTCGTCAGGGTTGCATCTAGAGAGCGTGCCCTAGAGATCCAGAGGTTGGTGGGCCAGGATACCCCCTGACATGCGCTTTCACCTAGATTGCAGCCGGGGTCAGGGGAAGGGCTGGGGTGGAGCCATGTATTTGCAGGGTAATGGATCATGCTCCAGGGAGCTGGCTTACTGGTCCTTCAGGAATGTCTGAAGGTAGAGGCTTCAGATTTGGGGTTGTATCTACGTTGGCTATGGAAATGGGTGGAGGAAGTCCCAGGCTGGGGTGCATATGTGGCAGTGTCCACAGGTGTCCTGGCATTGTGCTGCTCGGATATATGAACATCCTCAGGGTTGTCCATGCGACCTCTGTCTTTTTATGAAGCAACAGTTTTCACCGATATGGATGCTTGGCAAGTAGATTTACAAACAAAGATCTTTCTAGAATGATCTATTTCTAAAAACATTAGACCTCTTCCCTATTATGCCCTCAAGAGTTGTGCTGATCTAACCCCTAGGAAACTCCCAGATTGGAAACATCACTAAACTCCATCCCAGGATTAAAAATCTGGGTCTGTGAGCAAGAGCCTCTAATGACCTTGCATCTTGTCTGATAATCCAGGTGTGGGGGAGGGTTAGGGGCTGGGGAGGAGGCAGGTCTGATGAGAGACCACCTGACAGGTGAGTTTCAACAGAGAGACAAGGAATCCAGCTCGTGTGATTTTTGGAGGCCAGATAAGCATGTGGTTGTCATCAAGTACATTTTCCCCTACGTCGTTTCTTACAACATTTATTTATTTTTTATAACACTCTGTCATTTGAAAAGCAATTTCATGTGGCTTTATTGTATAGATGTTACTAAAATCATCCTTGAGCTTTCAATCATTAATGTAAAATGCACAATATAGACTGGGACTGCAAAACAACTATAAATAGATACATAAATTGAACCAGAACTCTATTTTTGAAAGCTTTTCATTTTTAGATAACTTCTCTCTTACAGACAAGTTAGGAGAATGCCACAAAGAACTCCTGCTTAGCCTTTACCTAGATCCGCCAGTTGCTATCATTTGGCCCATTTGTTTCATTTTATGCTCAGGTACTCGTGAAAGCAAGAGCAGCACCCTGTCCTTTGGGCCCAGGCTCAGGGAGGGGATGTGCCACTTTAGGCAAAGTGGTCCTGCAGAGACAAGGGACACAGAAAGTCAGCAGAATAGCAGAGAATGTGCTGAACTGGCTACTGAGGTAAGTTTCCAGAGGGATGGAGCCACATAAAGCCCAGTTTGGCCACCTCTTGCTCTGTGGTCTTGGGCGAAGTGCTAAACCTCTCTGAGCCATCATTTCCTCTCTGGTAAATAAAGAGATTAATGTCTATCTCATTAGGCATTTTGTAAAGATGAAATACGCTGGTATGTGCAAAGTATCTCACGGCACCTGGCACATAGTTAGTGCTCAGTATTGGTAATTATTAATAGCAATGATGAAGATGATTAGAATAACAGCAAGCATGCCTCCTGAGGCTGAGATTTGGAGGCAGAGGCCTGGACCGGCTTGCTGCAGCGGGTGGGCTGGTGGGCTGAGCCAGCTGTGCTGGGGAGGGCGTGCACACCTGGACTGCAGGCGGGACTCAAGCTTCCCTGGGCGTGGTGGGGAGACTGCCGGTGTGGGGAGGACCTCACAAGGAATTCTTCCGCATGAGAGGGCCAAGTTCCTCTGGCCAAACTCCAGGGGTTGGCGATCTTGGGTAAGGAAAGATTAAAACTGACAGCCATAGAATGCCCCTCCCTTGGCTCAAGGAAGGAGGAATGGAATATTTGAGATGCCGGAAGCCCTCCTGCATGGTAAGTTCAAAGAACAGAAACTGTCTCACTTCTCTGAGGATTCCAAACAGACTTTGCTAAAATGTAATTAAGTTCCAAGTCCCTGGAAATCAATCACGCTCCCAGGAACTAATACTTTGGCTTGTTGATTAGAAGCGAGGGGCGCCAGGGGCAATTGCTCTCTGAGAAGCAAATCTGTGGCTCAGAGGTCCAAGCGCTCAGAGAGCCCAGGCAAGAGAGCTGGGTGAGAGTGGGGCCAGGGGATGGGTGGGGGACGAAGCAGGCTCTGGGAATTGCGGCTAATTACGCTGTGATGTTTCTTTGGGCCGAAGTTCTCCACTGGCTACCAAGCTCACCTCCTGATTATACCTGAGTCTCAGGAGGTATTCTTTATCCTGGGGGGAGACTGGGCGGAAGTGATTGCCGGATCCCAAGGCTCAGTGAGGCCATCGGTCATTGTTTAGTCCATTCCCCTTCTGCCAAGCCTAAGGGAGAGCACCTGGGGGGACGAGACGGCCTGCCGGTCAGCCGCCTCTGCCAGGAGGCTCTGGGCGCCAAGCCCTGCCCTGGGCACTTGCTCCCAGACCTTGAGGAGCTTCCCTCGGGGAGGAGGTGACGCTGAACAGGAACGCGAGCGCCTCTAACCAGCCACGTGCCTGCGGTCCAGCTGCCCCGCCGGCCTCCATGCCTCACGAGTAGAATGAAAGGTTTGGCCCACGCAATCTGTGAGGTCCCTGCCAGCTTGACACTCTTCTCTCCAACTCTCCGCTGCATGGAGGGGGCGGAGGACAGCCTGGTGGTTGAGAGGGTAAATGCAGAGAGAAATGGGGGAGCAGTCGGGATGATGGATTGAGGGTTGAGGACTGTGTACACACTCAGAAAACTCGGTCTGCCGAGCGCATGATGCTGGCTCTATAGCTGAGGATCTCGGAGGCGGAAGAGGAGTGAGTCCCACTGTTGTCTGAGTGCCGATCAGCCCCATGCTAGATGTCTCTCGAATTAGAAAACCAGGCCTGGCTTCATTCAGGCCTAGACAGAGCTGTCTCAGACGCCCCCTCTCCGGCTCATCCCTACAGGGACAGAGACTTGCTGACCGGAGGAGGGTGGAGAAAAGGGGCAGAGAGCAGTCAGAAGCCCCTTCACAAGCCCCTTCGCAAGCAGTTGCCTCTGTGTCCTTCTTCCCTTGGGGTCCAGCGCAGCTCCAAGTGGGCTGCAGACCGGAAGTCCGCTGAACGCCTGTGAGTGGCCCGTGGCAGGGCAGGCTGGGGCAGAGAAAGGACCGGGGTAGGCAGAGGCCGAGCCCAATGTCAGTGGAACATCTGCCCAAAGCGCCCGGCTGTGTCCTTCTGCGCTCTACAGCCTGGGGCGTGGAGGGAATAGAAGGGGTCTGAGAAGGTGGGCAGGAAAGCACCGGGAGACACCTCAAAGCCCTTGCTACAAAGAACGTAAAATGAAATGACTGTCATTACCTCCATGGCTCGCCCTCGAGCCCGGCCTCCTGAGTCCCGTCTCCTGGGAGCTGTTCAGCCCACCGCATCAGGCAGGGTGCAGAAGGCGGCAGCTCCCACCTCTGGCTGTTTTCTTGCTGGGGTTTCTCACAAAATTTTGGGCTGTATATTCTTTCCTTGCAGATGAAGCCACTGAATTTGTCTTGCTTAGGCGACTGGCCCAAGGGATTGGTTAAAAGCAGGGACTTGGAAGTCACACGGACTTTGGTTTGAATCCCAGATCAGCCACTTATTATTAGCTGGGCGACTTAAGGCGATCTCTTTACAATTAGAGACTCATCCCTTCATCTGAAAAATGAGGACAAAAATAATACCTTCCTAATAAAGCCGTTGTGAGGATTAAATGGATCATCTACGTAAAGAGCTTAGCACAAAACATGCTTTCTAATAAGAGGCTGTTACTACTACTGATACTATTACTATTACTAAGTTCTTGGCAGAGCCAGATCTAGAAGCGAGGTCACCTTACTCTAGGGTAAGTGCTGTTCTGCAGCTTCACCTTGATCTGAGCTGTTTTGAGTTCCTCAGAGGCAGGGGGATGGCTGGGATGAACTCCGGACCTTTGGGCTCCGGAGCAGTGCTCCTGGTGTCTGCACTCTGGACTGTTTACCTGGGTAGTTCTGTATTCCCTATTCCATTTAACCACCTCCAGACCCACATCTGAGTGGGCTGAAGACCTCCTGACCTTGCCTTTGCCGCACGGCAGCTTCGGGGGTCCCCGCACCTCCCTCTCGGCACAGCGGAGCCTCTCTCTTGACCTGGTGTTTGTGCTGTGCCGTTGAGGGCTGCTTGCTCTCCTAAGCCGAGCTGCCAGTGGACAATTTTCCATGAATCATAACCGCCTCACCCCATTAGGCAGGATAATTAAGATTGGATTGTGGGCGGTTTGCTCAGCGCCCACAGGAATTGACAGCTGTCCTTACTCTCCAGAGAATCCCAGTATCCAGCCACAGCTGCAGCCACCTCTCCCTGGGACACCTGGCGTCATTCCCCTTCCGGGGGGCTTGAGAAGGCTACGCACTGTCCACAGTCCCTGGGATTCTTCAGTGAATTCCACAAGATGTTATGGAGCACAGGTCGCAGGATATCAGCCACCCAGCTTGCTGAGAGCTGGTTGTAACTAATGTTCACTGACATTAATTCATAGCCATGGGATGCTTCTGTGTGCTAGACTCCATGCCAAGCACATAGATGATCTCATTTAGTCCTCACAACAGCTTTCTAACATTGCCACTGTTATTAACCCCAATTTACAGATGAGAAAACTGAGGCTATGCTCAAAGTCATACCAACTAGGAGAGCTGGAATTTGAATTTGGGCAATCTAAGCCAAAGCCTGTGCTCTTAATTGCCTTTTCTTGGTCTGTGTGTGGAAAGTACAGGTATTCAATAGTTTTTCCTCTTTTTCACTTTCTTTTTCTTCATTCTCCTGAACAGTATTTTTATCTACAAATACCATCCAGGCAGCTTCTGCATTGCAGGGCATGGTGCTAAAACCTGGGTTATTTTGCAATTAACAGAAGGTTATAGATCCCCTAGCTCTCTGAATATACCCTGAAGACAATTAAATGAAGAAAGCTAAACATGCTGAGGGAAAAAATAATCCTGGGTTATGAAACCAAGTAGAAATCACTTTGAGGTATCTGCTGTTTTCGGATTATCCATGGGTGTAGATAATCAAAAGTTGGCTGTATTTTTATGCACAATTTAATGTAAACCTTTTAAACTTCTGCAGTACAATTTTGGACAACAAATTAGTTTCAGACGAGGGACTCTTGCTCCTCCTTGAAAACATTCTTCATTTAAAATTATCCTCGCTGCCAGCCATCAGGGCTGACAAGCAAGCAGAGAATTAAGCTGTTGATACAAATCCTGGCTCTCAGCTGTCCCTCGTTTGCTCATCGCAGATTCTCTTTGTATCTCCCCCTTCAGGGGACGTCCGAGCGGGGAGGAGGAGCTGGTCCGGCATTACGGGAGGCTTCAAAGCTTTGCGCGAGCTTTCCTTTCATCCTCCTGGAGGCAGTGGCTTCTTTGAGGAGCCCTCAGCCAATTCTGGAAACGGGGCCAGCTCAGAGGGGCCTCTGAGCATCTGGGATTGAACCAGCAGCTTCTCCTCCAGGCGGAGCTTCCTGGCAGGAGACCACATCAGGAGGGCCTGGGTACCTGCTGCGGTGTCCCTGGGCCCCGGCAGCCAGTGGGGAACAGGGGCATTCTGCAGGGAACGAGAAAGTACAAGGTACGGTGGGCACCTATGCCAAGGCAGGCTCGTCGTTAGACGCTCGGTGGACCTTGTCTTGCCTAAGTGACCTTCGTCGTAGCTGTCATTCCCTCTGTGGATGAGGAAACTGAAGCTCGAGGAGCTTGCCACTCTTCTCGGGTCACACAGCCCACAAGCGGTCCTTTTGGGATTTGGACTCTGACCCAACCCCAGGATCTGCGTTCTTTCCCTTACGCTGGGCTGCCCCTCGTCGCACCTGCCATTTCTTCTCCATTTGGGGGCAGCGGCTCCCTTGGGGTCTCACTCCAGGCAGAACCGGGATTCCTCCTTTGCCGGATTGGATGCCCGTACGAAGTCCTGCGTCACAAGTGGTGGCTGCTCCTCAACTTCCTAGAAGGGAAGAAAGTCATATAAGAAACATTATAGAACCAACTTCAAAAGAAGACGAAATTGCTGTGTAACTTTGAAGCATAAGTTGTGGTTCCATTTGTTTTGTAATAGGACAAAAGAATCACAAATTTTTGTCAAGTTAGAAAATACAAACAAGAAAGAATACTTTGGTGTCACTTGACTGATAACCTTCAGTGCTGGCATGTCTACGCAGCCGGCATTCGCCCTTCTGCCTATGTGAATCTGTTCTTTCATTATAGCAAATCAAAATACTGACAAACATATATAGCACTTATTATGTGAGTGTGACTGTTCTAAGAGCCTTTGCTTCACAACTTACTAGCTTCATCACTAATTTATCCTCCACACCAAATCTATGAGATTGGTACTATTACCTTACAGATGAGAAAACTGAAGCACAGAGTAGTTAAGTAACTTGTTTAACGTCACACAGCAAGTAAGAGGCAGAAGTGGGATTTGAACTTGGGCATTTTGGCTCCAGAGTATGCTCTTACCCATGCCCATAGAGACTGTTCTGCAGCTTTGTGTCACTCTGTGCCCACATTTCTTGCGCTCCTTTGGTGGTATACTCCATTGAGTGTGACCCTTCAGCATCGGTACTTGCTTGGTTATCATACTATGTCTGTGCTTAGCGTTTCTGTCTGGAGACCGCTGTTGCACTGACGGCGGAACTGTGCAGCACCAGGGGCCTTGGCTTTTCCTGGCGGGCTTGCCCTCCATTTAGGAGGAGCATTTGCTTCTTTGATAAGTGCCTATTGGCTGCACGGTCCGCGCAGCCACGGGCCTAAGGGTTGAGAGGTGTGGAGGCAACACGAAGCCCACTGGGGAACTCTACCTGCCCCCTCCGTACAACTCCATCCTTATCAGAAGTCAAGGAAAATTAAAGATCCTGGGCAGCCTTGAAATGGAAAAGTAGTGACACTGTGGCAGTCTGAGGGGGCCTGTGAAGGGGACAGCAGCCCCAGGCTTTGGCTGCAGTGAGGGGCTGAGTGTGCTAAGGAGTCCCAGGCAGCCAGGGACTCCAGATAACGACCCCCGATCTCCGCAGCCTTAGCTGTGGCTGGACAGTGTGCCTCAAATGGGCTCCGAATCCAAGTCATTTCTGGGCCCTCCACTGTGCCTGGCACGAAGACCTTTGGGGACTACACTTTGGATAAGCGAAGTTGCCCCCTGGGTCATTGTTTAGTGTTAGGTTACAAGGATGAGTGCTGAGGATGCCTCGGGGAGGCTTGGGGCTGTCTCAGCCAGGGTCCCCAAAAGAAGATGATTCATTGCCGATGGTTCCAATGAAGAGACCTTGACAAAGGGTGATTCACAGAGGTTTGGGCACTGTTGAGGGAAGACACACAGAACGGTGAGGCACCAGGGACCAGCCGCACTAGCCCCAGTGCTGGAGAGAGGTGGGGACGGGATGGTGCCCCCAGAGCAACTGCGCAAAGGAGGCCACCCTGTCGGAGCTGTAGTCATGCAGGGCTAGAGCCAGAGACGTGGCCCTGGAGGAGGCAGGGCGTGGGGAAGAGATGCCCCAGCCTTTCTCTCCTCCCCCCTCCGAACTCTGCCATGCCTCCCACTGACGCACCCTCCTGGATGCACTGCAAGGGGGCCTGGTGAGACAGTCCTGGGGCCAGACGGGCAGAGGAGGGGTGCAGAGAGGGGTCAGGATATGGCCCTTCCTGCCTCTCCTCTCTACCCCCACTGCCCGCTGGCAGGGCACCTCCAGCTTCTCTGCAGGCGGATGATGCCCGTGCAGATGGGAGCAGCCAGAGCCTGGGGGCTCGGCCTGGTTTGGGGAAATCAGTCTCTCCCTCTCTCCTCCTTTCTTCCTCCCTCCTTCTCATTCTTCTTTACTTTCTCCCTCCATTTAGACTCAAATGTAGAGGCCCCACTGTCCCTGTCTGGTTTTAGGCACCAGGCACGACTTCTCTCTTCTCCTCCTTCCAACTCACTGAACGAAACTTAGCAGCAGGGCCGGCCCCAGGCCAGCCCGGAGCAGTGGCGGCTCCTGAGCCAGGATGGGGAGCTGCTGTGAGCCGGGGTGTGTGGGGGGCTGTGGCCTGGAGAATCAGGCTCTGCTGCCCAGCTCCCACTCCCCGAACCAAAGCCACAGCCTTCAGGCAGCAGGTAGCCACCTACCGCAGCCCCTGGCCCATCCCCTCCACTGTGGGGAAGGAAAACGGTGGTCCTGTATGTCTGCAGATTTTGCTCAAAGAGATGTTAGGGGAGGTGGTCACAGTAGGATCATGGACTAAATCTTTTTGCAGCCCAGAAAGAAGTTGAGCCAAAGTCCCTGTTCTCCAGTGGCTGGCTCGATGGGGCTCCAGTTGCTTTATTGATTCGTTCAGTAAAAGTTTCCGGAGCACCCACCATGTGCCAGACCCTGCGCATTCAGAGATGACCATTGCTCTGACTGGTGCGTGTGGGTGTATTTTGCTCATTCCGATGTGTACCATGCAGGCTCTCACTGATGTCAGGGACTCAGCCAGATTTTGTGTATGTGAGTGAACAGGGGAAGGGGAGACATTTCCTATTTCCTAGAAATTGTGGGACTTTGGACAAGCCGCCTCGCTTCTCTCTCTCATTTCTCTACCTGTGTGGAAGGCATACCCTGCAACCCTCCCTTGGGGGAGTTACGGCTTTCCTGTCCCATGGGTTCCTGACGGGGCTGTCAGTCCTGATGTCCTGCCTCCCACCACTGGAGGGGCAGGGGCCCAGGCTGGCCCATCAGAGCACCCGTCCATCTTGTGCAGCGATTCGCGGGCATGGAACCCCACGAGTGTCAGTGGGTTTTCCCTGAGCGTTTCCCTCCCTCCCAAACCTGCCGTCTGTAGCTGTCCCCATCTCAGCTGATAACAATTCCCTCAGTCCTGTTGCTCAGGCTAGAAATCTTGGAGTCCTTCTCAACACTTTTCTTTCTGTCAATCTATCAGTAAGTCATTTGGGCTCCATTTCAAACCATGTCCCAAATCTAATCACTCTTTCACTCTAGTGTAGTCAAAGCCACCGTCATCTCCCCGCTGGGTTAGTGCCATAGTCTCCTTGTTTCGATTCGTGCCCCCTACAGTCGGTCCTCAACCAGCAGCCACAGTGAGCCTTTCCCACCCCCAAACCTTTGGTGACAGCCCATGTGTCTCTCTACAAGGCCATGCATGAAATGTGTCCCCACCGCCTGCCAATTAATTCTCCGACCCTATTATCTCTACTTCCCCCTCTCTCAGCTGTGGTCACACGGTCCCTGTGCTCACCATCATGCCAGCGATGCTCTCCCTTCAGACACCTGTATCGCTCCCTCCCTGGCCTCTTCAGCTCTCTGCTCAAATGCCGCTTTCTCGGTGAGCGCTTCTCCACCCTCCCCCACGCCAATCTAATGACGTGCCGCTCGGCACTTCTATTCCCTTTCCTTGGTGGATTTTCCCTGCAATCATCACTATATGGCACACTATGTACTTACCTGGTTTTTATTTCTTCCCTACCCTGCTTCCCATAGAGTGTCATACTCTACAAGGGCACAGGGTTTACACTTGTTTTCTTTATGGCTGTTTCCTTGGTTCCTGACTGCAGTGGGTGCTCCCTAAATCCTCGCTGAATGGATGAATGGACTTGACTTATCTACCCTGGGAGAGGGAGTCTCTCTCCCTGCTGCAGAATGCAGGGGTGGGGATGTTTTCTCTCCCACGTGGGGAGAGCACCTCCCTGAGAGTGTGGCCCACAGGCGGAGGGAGCACAGACGGGGACACCAGCCCTGAAGATATTGTCAGAGTCCCTGGACCAAGCCTACTCCACCCTGGCTTCCCAGTCCCTCCAGAAACTTCCTCCTGGGCTTAGCTGGTTTGAGTTTGGGTTGAACATTTGCAACAGAATAAACCCTGGCCAAGAAAGTCAGCTCTCCGAACGGTGGTGATTTAGCCAAGAGATAGAGCCGAGACACTTGGAAGGGGGAATTAGCCATAAAGGTGAGGGCTGTGTTCTTTTGCCCCAGATGGGTCAGACGGGGTATTCTGGCCGTGAAAGAACACTTCTGAGAGCAAAAGCTGAATCTCCTCTGCTCCGCCTTCTACTGAAGACAGGTCTTCTCCGCCTGGGACTCCGGTCACACAGGAAAGGAAATAAGACTGGTAGTCCCTGCCTGATTCCAGCCTCATGAGCCTTCCTATGTCACTGCAAGGGACAAAATGGAGGGGGTGCCCTGGGCACCTGAAAGAGCTTGGAACGTGATGTCTGAAAGCCTAGGCCACAATCTTGGCTCTGCCGTTTTCCAGGTGCGCGACCCTGGGCAAGTCACTGTGTCCCCTTGGCCTCAGTTTTCTCATCTGTAAGGTGAGAGGGTTGAAGTAACTCCCAAAGTTCCTTTCGACGTGACGTTCTACGGAGGCGGCAGAGCACTGTTGTCCAACACACAGGCTCTGGGGGCAGGCTGCCTGGGTTCAGTCCTGCTACTTACGGGGTGCTTGACCTCTGAGCTTCAGTTTGCTCGCACTGAAATGGGATCCACAGTAGCACCCACTGCATGGGGCAGTTGTAAGAATGTAATGAGTAGAGCATGCACGGGGCTCAGAGTAAGCTAGGCACACGCTAAATATATTATTATTAAAAGAATTATCCTGGGTCCTGGAGTGATTTCTGCTCCGTCCCTAACAGCGACCCCTTCCAAAGGCAGGGCCCTCTCCTCAGGGTCACAGCTACCCCCCTGTGCATGCGCACCGACCGTTCTCCCCCTCTCCCTGCAGCGACTGGAGCAGAGGGCGCCCCCAGGGCCAGCAGTCGGCTCCCCGCCTCCTGGCAGAAGGCTGGGGCTGGCTTCACTCACTTAATTTGGAGAATTTCCATAACCCTTTTAGCATATTTTGCTTGGACTAGCTTATTTACGCCAACCATACATCTTATCACTGTCATAAATTTTTATTCCTATGGACATGTCTAAACTTATGGGTTGAAATAACGTAATTTACATGCTGTTTAGTATGCAGATTGGGTTAATCTGCTTCTGCAAATTCACCGCCAGGCCTGTGCAGCCGCTCACTCCCTCCAGGACCTCAGCTGATTTGAATATTGCACTTTATTTTGTGTGGGGCGATGTAAGAGGCTTGGATCACAATCCACCCCTAGACGGCTGCCGCGCCTCACTGCCTTTGCCTGCCCTGCACGTAGCTCCCCCTCCCAGCAGAGGTCGCCTGCCCCTCTGGGTCACCCCCGCTGACTCCCCACCTCTGGGTTGAGAAGCCACCAGGAACCAGGTGAACTCTTTTCTAGGGTAGGGTAGGCTGCATTCTGAGATAAGGATTTCAGCGTGAATGAGTCTGGGCGTGGTGCAGCCAGGAAGCACCGCAGATGCCACAGGGAAGGAGCCAATGCAGGGTGGCCTGGAGCAGGTTTCCCCCGTGGGCACATGCCCTGAGTCCCACTGGAGACTCAGAAATGGTTTTGAACATGACAGAGTTGTCCCACCAAAGGGCTGGGGAGCCAGGCTTCCTATTCTCTAATCCTTGCCGTGGGGCTGAGAGCTGCTCCCAGGGCTTCCTGGGAGCCCCCATCTCCCCCCACGCCCCCATCCCATGCATCTGGTCTGCCCCACTGCAGGCCGAGAGAAACCTTCCGGCGAGGGTGCCAGGAACTTGCAGAAGGGTGCCCTTGGCATTTACCTGAATAAAGCGTGACAAGGAGATATGGGTGGGGCGCCCTGTTCACAGCCTCTCCGTCCCATTTGCAGCCAGGTTTTCCCTCATTTTACCGAGATTCGTCTCCTTTTCATTTCCTTAGGGAGGCTTTTGCGAACCACCCTATTCAAAACAACGCCCTCTCATGCTCTATCTCCCTCCCCTACTTATTTTTCTTTATGCCACTTATCACTACCTAATATATTATGTATCTCTTTGGGTTTTTGTCCAGATCATTTTAGTGAGGGAGAAGACAATAAACAAATGTTTAATGTATCAGGCGGTCGTGTCCGTGGCACAGAAAGCTAAAGCAGGGGAAGAAGACTTGGCCCTGCCCCATGGGGATGGATGTGGCTATTTCGCACGGGACAGGGGTGCATGTCAAGGCGGCCTCAAAAGACATCGTTGAGCTGAGAGAGACCTTTCGGAAGTGAAGGAGCGAGCTATGCAGAAGAGCTTTCCAGGCACGGGGACATCAGATACAAAGGTCCTGGGGTAGAAGCATGTTTGGCTTATTTGAGGCCCACATTGTGGGAGCACAGTGTTTGAAGGAGAGAGGAAAGGGATGGGGAGGAGGAAGGAGGGAAAGGGAAGGGGTGAAGGGGAGATCTCATTATATAAGACCCTGGAGGTCTTGGTAAAGTCTTAGGATTTTACTGTGTGTGTTAGTCAGGGTTCTCCAGAGAAACAGGAGATACATATACATATGGAGAGAAACAGACTTATAAGGAATTGGCTCATGCAATTATGGAGGCTGACAAGTCCCAAGATCTGCTGTTGGCACCCTGGAGACCCAGGAGAGCCGAGGGTAAGTTCCAGTCTGCATGCTGGCAGCCTCAAGACCCAGGAAGATCCGATGTTTTAGTTTGAGTCTGAGGCTAGAAAAAAATCAATGTCCCAGCTCAAAGGCAGTCAGGAGGGAAGAGTTCCCCATGACTTCTGGAAGGGTCAGCCTTTTGTTCTATTCAGGATTTCAACTGACTGGATGAGGCTCACTCACTTTGGAGAGGGCAATCATCTTTACTATCTACAGATCGAAGTGTTATTCTCATCCAGAAACATCCTCACGGACACACCCAGAATAACGTTTGACCAACGTGTGAGTTCTCCATGGACCAGTCAAGTCGACACATAACATTAACCATCGCACTCTGAGTGGGGCTGGGAGATGCTGGAAGTTCTGGAGATGAGTGGTATGATTTGACTTATGTTTTTAGAAGATTACTCTGCTGTGTGGAGAAAAGTCTGCAAGGGACAAGGGTTCATTAGGGAGAATTTTCGGAAGCTATTGCCGTAATCTAGGCAAGGGATAGGGTGGCCCGGGGCAGGGTGACAGTGGGTGGGGGTGGCGAGGAGTGGCCGGATTCTGGATGTATTTTGACGGGAAAGCCTGTAGGATTCATCGCTGGGTTGGAAAGTGGGATGTGACAGAAAGAGAGACATCAGGGATGACACCAATGTCATGAGCCTGAACAATTGAAAGGCAGAAGTTTCCATGAATTGGGATGAGGAATACTGCTGGCACAGCTGGCTTGATCAGGATAAATCCAGCGTTAAGGTTTGGACGTGTCAAGTTCAAGATGTCTATTTACATCTAAGCAGAAATATGAGCAGGCCATTGGATATATTTGACTGGAATTTAGGGATACAGTTTTGTTCAGTTTGGTGCTCAATAACTACTTCTTGAATGAGTGATTGTATGGGTCAGGTTTGTCCCATGAGCCTTAATAGCCTTCTGCATGTCACTCACTAATCCCTGTGGTCTGGAGAGACCACTCCCAGCAGGTGACATCAAAATCTCTCCTCTAGAACAAGCACCTATTAAACTGTTTGCCGTGCTGCTCTTGCTAATTCTCTCACCTGGCAGAATCTAGACCAGTGATGCTCACTGTCGTCGTAACCACCTGGAGACCTTCTAAAACATTCTATTGCTCCATTCCCAGATTCTGTTTTAGTTGGCCTGAGTTGGGGCTTGTACATTGGTAGTTTTAAAGGATCCTCAAGGGATTCTCTGGATCCTAAAGCCCATCCAGAGACTGAGAACTATTAGTCTAGGCTCATGTCTTGACTGACCTCCTGGACTTCACTCTCTGTTTGCTAGGACATAAAGAAAAAGTCAGCTCTTTTGTTAAGACCTCAGGAAAATTCTGAAGTCTTAGGCAGAAGTGTTTGGAAAAAAAATGCCACCAATTAGAAGAAAAAAATTCTGTGCAAAAAGATATTTGGCAGAGCATTATGTTTAATAGTGGTCATTTAGAAACAACCAAATGGAACATTATGTGGCCAGAATAAATGGTTTTGTAGACAGTACAGTAACTTGCAAAAATGTTATGAGAGAAGGTTAAGAAAAAAAACCCAATATACCAAATTGTGTCTACATTATGAGTGCAAATATGTTAAAATTATGTATACATGTAAATAAAGGACTTTGGGGGAACACAGAAAAATGAAAGCAGTTATGTGTTAGTACAATGGGATAATGGATGATGTTTCTTTCCCTGTAAAATTACTTCTTTGTTGTTGTTAAGGTGTTTGTGCAGTAAGTAGAAGAAATAAAGACATGGCAATGTTGCTCCAAGCACACAGCCAGATTCCCTGCCTCCCCAGGAAATGTCCTTAGGTTTTTTGTCCTCATCATCTCTGGGACACTGGGATCAACCTCTGGACTCACTGGGGAACCTCTGTACTAAGTGCCTGACACTTGCTGGCGCTGTGCTAGCTGCTGAGTCAGGAGTGGAGCAAGGGGATACATACATCAGCCATTGCTCCAGAGGCACTCACTGTAAAGAGGGAGAGATTGGCATACAGCAAACGATCCCAGTAATTGTAAGATAATGTCATGAGCATGATGATAAGGGCATGAGCAAAGCTCTGTGTAAACTCAGATATGTCTGCTCCAAGGAAATCCAGGAAGGTTGAAAAGGGAAGGGGACATTTGGTCTAGGTTTTGAAGGATAGATAGGAGTTCTCCAGGTAAAAAAGGGATGACAGTTAGGTGAGGTGGGGAGGAACAGGTACTCCAAACAGAGTGTGTAAGGACAAAGAGCCATGAAAGCCATGGAGTGTTTAGGAAATAGCAAATAGTTAGATTTGGATGAAATATATTCATTTATTAATTTAGTCAACAAGTAATTACTATTTGTTGTGAGCCAGACATTGGGGTTGATGTCAGGGAGATCAAAAATTATGAACCTTGTCTATGCCTTGAAAACTGATAATAATAACAGCAGATATTTATTGAGTGCTTTATATGTATTGGCCCATATATATTCCTCTCAATAACCATATGAGAGGGTACCGTACTTATTCTCATTTGCAAATGATGAAATTGGAACTTAGGCTAAACGGATTTGTCCATGGTCATACATTTATCATACAGTGGAACCCCTAGAGCTTACACTGTAGTGAAGAAAACAGACGATTACAAAGCAGAGTGATAACTCCAAGATGGAGATAAGGAAGCTCAGAGTAGTAGTTTAGATGCAATCAAGGTAGACTTCTTGGAGAAGGTGATGTAAGCTGAGTCCTGGGGGAAGAGTAGACATTAGACACAGAGAGTGGGGGTGGGGAAGGGAAGAGAGTGGTTTACAGTGATGATGGATGGTGAAGCTGGTGAGGTTGGTTAGGGCCAGTTTAGGAAAGCCTCGAATGTCCCACTTAGGGGGTTGAGAGTTTATTCTGCAAGCAATGATGAACTAACAAGCTTTTTAGGTCTGTTTTTAATCAGGAGGCTGCATCACTCGGGCAATGATTCAGCCACACCAACTGTGAACTCTCAATGACTTGGGCTAATGGGGAGAAGAATGACATGGATAATCTAAAAACAATGGACAAATGGAAAAAATTTCAGCTTGCTGTGGAGTGCACCAGGTCATGATTTTCTGCGGTGGGGGAGCAGCTGACTTGCCTCATTCATTCTAGGCTCTCTCCTCTGGCCGATGTGAAATCCGCTTGTTCTTGAGAGCGCCTGTGGCCATCATGTGAGTCTCAGTATCACAGGACGCTGGGGAAAGAAACTCTCCTCTGGCCAAGGGTGGCAGAACAAAATGTCACTGAGTTCCAGATATGCTAATGTTTTCTGTCACTGCATCTCTAAGATATCCACAGGACCTGGAAAGGTGGCAGTGAGCTCACTGTCCCCCAGGGGCTGGGGTTGCTGGGATTGCTGGAGCTGAGAGAAACGTGAGGGTTTTAGAGAAGCCCTGGCTTCAGGATGAAAGGTGCAGAGTGATTAATGTCACAGCCGCATGGAGCAGCCAATCGAAAAAGCTATAAAAGTCGTAACAGCATGGGAAGTATTGACCCTGAAGCCCAAGCGCCTAAGAGACGGGATTATTTTTTTGCACTTTTTATTGCGATAACGCAGGGACGTTCCCTGAGTAGAATCTGGGGAGCCATCAAGTTGGTGTTTGAGTGGCTGTGAGGGGAACAGTTTTGATCCCCCTCCAAGAAAGCTGTCTCGGGGCCCAGGCAGAGATCACATTACTTCGTTAGAACTTTAGTAGTTAAGAGTTAAGTTCTCGGCCAAATTGGAAAAGGGACCTATAAATAACTATAAAATCTTGCACTCGCTCTGCCACCTTCTGTGCTAGGTACAGTCCTGGATGCAGAGGACCAGAGGCTTGAAGTCAAGACCCAGCTCTGGAACTAACTTGGGCAAGTCACATCGCCTCTCTGCACCTGTTTACTTCACTGTGACATGAGAGGATTGGACTAAATCATATCTAAACCTCTCCCGGCCTCAATCGTTTCTGATTTGTGGATGACATTTGGTGGACAGAGAAATCAAAGACCATTGAGGATAAAGATTGCAATGTGTAGATTTGCTAGGAACAGAGAAAGCTTCAGAGAGCTGGTCAGTACCAAGGCAGGCTGGAACGATCTGCCTTGGATGCAGGGCATAAGGAGATGCATAGTCTATAGAGAATTTTAAAACAACAATAAGAGCAACAAAAAGTCAGTCTGCTTTTTATTATCACCATGCACTGACAATTCTAAGCAATGTCAGCAATAACGCCTCTTCACCTGGGTGGACTGCTGGAATTGGTCTTATATCTTTCACTCTTTCTTTTCTGATTGTAAAATCCACACATGCTTACTGTAGAAAGTTTAGGAAATGAATAGTCCAGACAGAAATAAATACTTCCCGCATACTCCATCGCTCAGAGATGACCACTATCAACCTGCAGTTGTAGTTTCAGGGGAATCGCTGGAGAGGTCCTACTTGCAGTTCGGTCTTACTTGGGGTCCCTGTGGCACCAGCTCTCTCTGGGCCTTGGGGAGGGGGATTTTCTGTTCATGCTGAGGCCCTGGCTCTTCCTCAGTCGGTTCCCTGCAGGTCTGTGACCTTGTGCCAGTTCTGTTCTCTGGCCCCTTTGCTGCGGTCTCTGATGCTACGTCCCTCGATTTTCTCTTGAAATCCTTGTTGCTCACAGCTGGCAGCCTTCGCATAATGAACGCATGGTCACCACGTACACTGTATCTTCATTTATTCACATAAAGTCATTTCACACTCATTTCACACTCTAATCTATACCATTTGATTTGTGTTAAAGATTCAAATGCTACTTAGTAACTCACAACATATTAATTTGAATTCCATTTGTAACTTGTAACCTCTGCTTCCTCAGGCTACTTAAGTCCAGGAGAAGGGGGGAGGAATGAAGGGGACAAAAATAGAATCACTATTCACTGATGTGAATTCACACTGTTCACAGCGAATAGTGATTATTCGCTGATATTTTTGGTTTATAGCACTACACAATATTTAATGTTGTAGTGAATAATCATCATTTCTTTGGGCTGCTCAGCAAGCAGCATCTCCGTTCTAGTTTTAGGACATCCCCCCTTGTGTACAGACTGCTCTTCCCTCATGACGGAAGCCCAAGGGCAGATTCTTTCTCTCCCAGCCCAAGGACCATGAGGGAACCAGCTTATGACTGCGTTCGGCCAGTCAGCCATTACCGTCTCACACTTTGGATACCGCGGGACTCTTGCTGAGATTCAGGAACAGCTCGGACATTATTTACGGTGGCTGCAGAGCCTTTGAGATGTGGCACCCAGCTGTGCTGGTTTTGAGTATCTGTAGGCTGCAGTGGCCCGTGGCAGCAGAGATGCCATCCTACCCAGATGGGTCCTGAGGAGTGACCTGAATTGTCCCTGCTGGCCATCCTGGATTTCAGACGTGTTTCTGAGCCTGGTTCTCCAGCTTTCTGTTGATTCTGTGAGCTATCTGATATTCCTCAGAAATATTTCTTTGCACTTAACACTAGCCAGTACAGTTTAAATAAAGAACTCTAATTTATACCATTTGGTTTGTGTTAAAGATTCAAATGCCACTTAGTAACTCACAATATATTAATTTGAATTTCATTTGTAACTTGTAAACTCTGCTTCCTCAGGCCGCATAAGTCCAGGAGAGGGGGAGAGGAACGGAGGGGGCAAAAATAGAATCTCAGCAGTGCTGGCCTGGCTCTACCCTTAGCTGCACTGAGTCGGGAGCTCGGGTCCTTCCTCCCGAGATCCTCCACGATAGCATTTCTGTGCTTCTCGTAGCGCTGCAGTCTCCTCCGTGCCTGACGCAGAGGTTTCTGGGGCACTGCTCTTGCACGTCCTCTCTTCCTCCAAGGCCCCTCTGTCTGTGAGCTGCCTGGCTTGCTGGAATCATATCCACTAATCAACTAGTAAGCCTGGTTCTTCTCTTTGATGAGCTCCAGCTATTATCCTGGGCTATAATCTGGGCCTCAGAAATGTCCATGCATTCAGTGGTAACCTCACGGCAGATGCCACAATACTTTTCTGGTGCCTGTCTGCCTAAGTCTTTTCTTCTCTGTCACTCCAGTTCCACGCATCCCCAGGGAAGTGATTTTCAAGTCTCGTGATCTTGGTCATACCGGGTCACAGCCACTACGATCTAAGAGCAGGTGAAGAGAAGACTGGGAGGGGAGATGGTCTGGAACTACATCTGCCTTTGGTGCTGGAGCAAGTGATAAGCACACAGACCCCTCTGCACGTGCTGGGAGGAAAGCCAGGGCAGCACGGAGAGGCATGTTGAAGACAATGAGCCCAGAAAAATCCTGCCTCAGGCTAGACTGGAAGACCAGAGTGTGGTCTTTCCAAGCTAGCAGGTCTTGCAAAATCTCTAGGAACTCCGGAGCCAGCAATGAACAGGGGTGTAGGTAGGCAGATGGGAAGCAGTGTCCTAGACACTCAGCTAAGGTTTGAGACTAAGAATGTGGAAATGAATAGCTCCAGGTTGGGGGTGGGTGGTGTGGCGTAGAACTAGGACACATCTGTAGGAAAGTATTTTTCTTAAACCATATCTGTATTTTAGGTGTTCCAAGTCTAAATTTTCTATGGTTAAAAAAGTTTGGGAATTAGGGAATTCTAAATCCCTCTCCTGGAGATTCACGATTCACATTACTATATTAAAGATGCTGAGTCCTCCAATTACAAATAAAATAAAACCTGTTATGCAGGTAAACGAGATTGTTTAGGCAGAAGAGATTTTCTTTTTTAAAAAAATTAATTTTTTTTCAAATTCATGAGCATTTAAAGTAGCAGCCAGCTGAGTCATAAAATTGTCTTCTAAAAGATTATGATTATTTTATAATTATAAAACAGTATCTATAATACATATAAATGGTTTTAAAATGTGACATTACCTTAAGAAATAGAATATTTCTGATCCCTTAGAAGCCCCCAGTGTGTCCTTCCTGGTTCACCTTTCTCTCCTCTCTCTAGAGGTAACTCCAACCTGAGTTCTACCACTTGTGTATCCTCAAACTGAAAATTGTTCAGTTTCATCTCTTTTAAATATTATACCACTTTGGAATCATTCTCTTCATAATCTTCTGTGAGTTGCCTTTTCTCACTAAACATTATGTTGGTGAGATTCATCTATGTTGATGTGTTCTATAATTAATTCATTTTTAGAGCTGTTTAATATTGAATTGTATGAATGCATCGTAAGCTACTTATCCATTTTCCTATAGAATATTTGGGATACTTCCACTTTTCTCTTTTCGTTATCACCAGTAATGCTGCTGTGAGCATCGTACTTACTCCTGCATGTACAAGCAAGAGTTTTTCTATGATCTATTTCTCAAAGCAGACATTGCTGGATCATATCACAATGAGTTGCGGACACTGCCCACTCTACTACAAGCTGTTTTCCGAAGTGGTTGCACTAGTCTATACTTCCACCTCTGTTTACATACAACCAACACTTGGTTTTTCAGAATTTCTATTTTTTGTAAATGAGTGGGTGTGAAAAAATTTCTCATTCTGGTTTTCCTGATTTGTTATTTGCATTTCCCTGATTTGTTATTCCCCTCCGCTATTCTTCCTGTCTTCTCCCCTTGCATGACCCGAGAAACAGATTATCATTGAGATTAAAGTTAATGTGATGTGGGTTACTAAATAGCCTTTGTAGCTGAAAGATAAAAATACAAATAATATAATTCATGTTTCTTTGTTATAGGCAACTCAGGTTAACTTCAACAGAAAAAGAATTTAGGGTAAAATATCACAGAAAATGTTGTACCTACAGGAGGGCGGTAGGGAAAGGGCCAGAATCAAGGAAGACCAGCAGGACCCACAGTAGGATTCACTTGCAGGACCTGCCTGGGTATGCATTACCATGTCTACACAGGCCACTGCTACTGGGGAACATTTAAACACAATACTATTGAATGCTGCCACCCTGAGAGTTCTACTCAATTTCTCTCTTTATACCAGGGAATTTTGGTATATCAATTTTATTTATTATAGACCATTGTTGAGTTCAAATTTCAGTCAATCAAGCAAACTCTTAGAGCCATTCCTAACTACTAAAGCTAAATACAGAATCTCAGGAAAGTGTACCTATCTTAATAAATTCTGCCTTATCCAAGGCTATATACATCCTCCTAGGAATCTACTCCTACTCATATTTCCTGGGTTTCTAATAATATAAATAATCAGAGAAATGCAATTCTTTTTGTGTATATAACTATGTCCTTTTGCATGAGACTTTTACTGGGATCTAATTATAGTTATGAATCTGGAAGTAATAGGTGTATATTGGGGTGAGTCTTGAGGAGTATGGGAATCCTTTGAAAGGCACTGTCTCAGGTGAGGTTCTCATAGCAAGGGCTGACTAGTTTTCTTGAAAGGGGAAAAAGTAACTGCTTCTGTTAGCAAGGGAAGCTCAGAGGATTTGGGGGATTTAGTTTCTTAGATTCTTCCAAATCTACCAAAATGTCTCCGTTCAAAGTCTCAGGTTTCTACTTCCTAGTCAAGTCCTAATTTTCACATAGGAGAATTGACGAAGCTATAAATTAAACTTATATTGTAACTCTACAACATGCACGTGACATTTGGAATCTTAATTTCAGCCATATCAGTTCTGCGGCTACAAGAATTAAGGGATAATTTTAGTGCTGCCACAAACACTCCCCAGTTCCCTGACCATGCATTATGCTAAAAGTTAAAATTTTGAATTTATCATTTTCTTTATGTAAGCTCTCCTGTGCCGTCAGAGATAGCTAGACTACCTCAGTCTTTACAGTCATCATCATAACAGCTAAGTATGTAGCCATTCGGCCTTCCAAAGCCTGGCCCTACATTCCAAGCAACCACAAGTGATGATTTGAGGAACTGTAACGGCACCGCAAGGCATGAATTTGCAGTATCCCATTTTCCATGTGTAATGAGATTATTGTTCCACTCAAACTCAAAGAGGTCAGCAACCCAATCCCAGAATTCCATTCTAGAGTTTCCCTTTCTGCAGGTAATCCTGATACCCAGTACTGTTATCTATCAGTCAGGATCTAGTCGGAAATACAGAACTCACTGTAGGTATTTTGAATAAAGAGAATTTAATAAAGAGACTTGGATATGCATACTTTGGAAGGGCTGAAGAGGTAAAGAGGAGAAGGAAAGGTGCTGAAGGAGTAAAGAGGAAGAAAGGTGATACCTAGAGATGAGAAGCTGCTGATGTCCCTGGATTGGAACCATTAGGAGCATCTGCTGTTGTGCTGTTGGAGAAAGGGTCTCAGTCAGTTCTGGACCCACAAAAAAGGTGCTGTCTTGAGCAGGGTTGGAACCACAGAAAAGATGTTCCACTTATATGCTCTCCATTAGTCCCACTTTATTTTGAAGCAAATTCCATACATCATATAATAATTTCTCATATCATTAATATCTGGTAAATACTTGAATATCTAACTTTCTTTTAATGTCTTCTCACTCTTTCAACAGTTTTGTATGGATCAGGATCCAAATTGAATCCATATGTTTGTACTAACTGAAATGTCTTTAAATTTCTTTTTTATTTGTATTTTCTCCTCTATTACCCCTTTCCCTATCCCCCCAATTTATAAATTTATATGTTTAAGAAGCCGAGTAGTTTGTCCTATAGAGTTTTCCACAGTCTAGATTTTGATCATTGCATCTTCATGGTAAAATTTAACATGTTTCTCTGTCTTTGTATTTCCAAGAAATTGGTAGATGGGTAGAGAGACTCAATCAGATTTAAGTTTGATATTTTTGGAAAGACTATCATGAGTTTTAAAATTTATCTGAAGATTTAAAAATTTATCTTTTTGCATTGATTTATAACTTAATTTTGTTGTGCCTGAAGAACACTGTTTGTATGTACCAGTTTTCTGAAATTTTTGAGGCTCGCTTTATGGTCATGTACATGATAAATTTCCATCAGTGTTTCATGAATATATTAAAAGAATGCATAGTATCCAAATGTTGAGTCAATGTTCTATAGCTATTTATTAGATCACACTTGTAAATTATGTTTTATCAATTATTAATAAAATTATTATTAAAATTTCCCATTATGGTAGTGAATTAGAAAATTCCTTTTATGAGTTCTTATAATGTTTGTTTTATATATTCTGAGCTATGTTGTAAGTGAATATAAGATTAGATTTGTTATGCTTTCCTGGTGAATGAGACCTTTTATTATCATATAATAATTCTCTTTACCCCATTCTTCCATGTCCTTATATTCCAGTATGTATCTATTGAAAGGAACATAACTGCATTCTTAAAAACATTAGGTCTGATAGTTTTTGTTTATTCCATTTACATTTAGTGTGATATATGCTATTCGGATTTATTTTTACTATGTATTTTGTGTTTCCTGCTTGCTTAGCTTTCTTTGTTTCTTTTTCGAACTATGGAAATTCTTTTCTATTCTTAGTTTGTTATGGGTATTTATCTTAAAATGAAGTTGCAGTTTTTCAAAGACTTTTCTTGGGTCTCTGAGATGATCCCATTATTTTCTTCCTTTGGGTTCTGCCTGGGTGCCTAGGTGCTGCCTCCCGTACTATGACCCAGCATCGCTCTCAATGCAGTAAGCTTGGGCAGGGATCGGCTTCATCTCATTTGTTTTCTATCAAGTATCTCTCAGGGATCGCTGTTCTTTGTTACCTGACATGCAGTGTCTTGGCAACTTTTTTTCATATAGTTTGTTGTGTTTTTGGTTTCTCCGGGAGGGTAAATCTGGTCCCTGTTACTCCATCTTGGTTGGGAGCAGAAATCTGCAGCTTTATTATGGTTGGTATTTACAAAGTATATCTTTTTCACCACTTTACTGTCAATCTTTCAGTATCCTCAGATTGGATTAGTTAGATTTTGTCACTTCATCTAGTCCAGTAGTCTTTATATTTCACTTTTACCTGGATAATACAGTTTATTTATACTTAATGTTATTATAGATATATTTTAGTTCAAATTTACCACTTGTTTTATGCTTCGTATTTTCCTACAATATTCTGCTTTTCCTTTTCCCTTTTTACTTTCTTTTGGATTGGGTTTTAAAAATCTTTGCACTTTCATTCTCCACTAATTTGGATATTACTCATTCTATTCCTATTACTTGAGTGATTACCCTTAGAATTATAACATGTGTCCTTAACTTGTCAAAATCTAATATTAATAAGGTTTTCATTTATGAAAAACATACTTATTTTATATTCTGTCCAATATCTGAAGTTGTTGTGGATCTAATTTATGCTTTTAGATTGTGAATTAATGCTCATTGGAACTTAGTTGTGAAAATCCTCTGAACCTAGGTTTAAGGTGCCAAATTCTCTAGAGAAAATTTGTATTTGCTCTACCCATTTTGGGATTATGAACAACTTCAGATCTCTTTAACCTCTTACTGGATTTTTAAAAACTTTTCAGATGTTTGAATTCCATGCATAATCTACCTGAGTTGGTGTCTCTCCCTTTCTTCAGTCCCAAGACTAAGACGGGCAAATTTCCTTCTGCCTCCCTTTGTGGAATTCTTTTCTCTAGTTCATCCTTTCACTGAGCTTTTGTGGGTCTCAGGTTCATGCAGGGGTCTCGCATTCACTTCTGACCTTCTGTAGACCTCAGGCCCATTTTTCCTCCAGGAAAAGCTCATTGAAAAGGAAATTCCAGGTTGCCAACAATGAGCAGGTGTCCTCAGGGCAATTGGCTGCTCAGCACTCACCTCTCCAAGCTGGTGTTTTGTGTCTTAACTGGCTTATGAGGATTTTCTTTATTGGTATGTTACCTCCGCTATGCTCTACGTGTTTAAAAACATATTTGAAAGTATTTCACACAGCCTTCTTGGGTTCTTTGTGCCTCAGTGCTTCTTCAAGATATCTGGTCCAAAATGGTGTCAGGAATGGAGATCAAAGGCTTCATTTTATTTTCTGCTCAACTGCTAACATCCTCCTGAATACTTTTCTATTAACAGTTTGGGAGGTGCTGTGCCCTGGAAAGCCAGAGTTCAGTTTGGTTTAAGGGAGAGTTTCTGTTAGCGTGTCTGGAAGATGGAATGTGCCAAGGAGGTGGCGAGTTCTCTGGAGGTTTTAGAGTGCAGAAAAGATCTTTTTGGGTAATTTTGGAGAGCAATTTATGCACCACGGACAGAAGAATGGAGAGATAAGAAACATGGCCGTTATTGGTGGTTGTCCTAATGATGTATTTGGTGGTAGAAATGCACTAACATTTGCCGAGTGCGTATTATATACGTGGCACATATTACACTAGAAGCTTCCATACATTTTCTAATTTATTCCTTAGGAAAATCTTATTGTAGTAGGTATTATTATCCCTAATTTATAGATGGTAAAAGTGAAGTTCTAAGAAAATAAATTTCCCAGGGTCACATATTAAGTTACTGAGCCAGAGTTAAAATTTGTCAGTTGGCTTCAAAGCCACGGTGCTTTCCTCTACACCACACTGCAGAGTCCCTGCAACAGGACAGTGGGGACGGATGAGGCTGCCATAACCATCTCCCAGGGTGGCCGAGCAGATTCTTTCCTGCCCTTGCTTAAGCTCCTCCCTGTTCCTCTGCTCAATCCCCCACCTTTCAGACTTTCAATTGCTGTTTGAAAGAGAGAATTATGTACAACCTCAAATCAATTTTGGCTAAAAGAAAGGAGAGCTTCCAAGTACATGCCACTGGGGATCACATAATGGCATCGCTTTGATTTTTACTGCAAATGCTTAGGGATAAACGCAGTAGTACATGTACTATCTTGTTTAGCACTTTAGATATTCTCTGCAAGCTCTGTCACCTGCGCACATGGCTGTTTCTTGTGCGGGAGTGATACTCCCACCTTAGCAGCCTGCTCTTCCCAAGACAGATGTTGCTGGAGTGGGGCCTTAGGGAGATGTTTCTCACACTGAGGGCAGATATTTGGGGAGGCAGCTCTTTGAAGGAATTACTCATAGTGTTGGTGTAATAAAGAGCCAGGCTCCATTTTTGATGTCTGACTGCTGACAGCTTTCTAGCCCACCCTCCTTTTCTCCTTCTTCTCCCATGTGGGCAGGCTTCTAAGAAAGCCAGGGCGCTTCCTGCTTTGGGACCAGTGGGAAGTTCAAACCATGCAAGCCCAGGCCCTGACCCCAGCCCCACTCCGTGATCACCATAAAACCCCAACTCAATTGTCCTTTGTTGCTCTCTCTCTCAAGCCATGTTTGACCCTACTTGGAAATCTATCCTGCTCTTCCCAGAGAGCCTTATATTTGAGCAATAAACATTTTCATACACTCTTGGCATGTGGGTATATGGCAACATCAGTCTTGACATTTGGAACCAAATTATAGGAGGGGAGAGGTGGCCCATTCCGCCTCTGTGGGGTAATCACCGTACAGTCATGCATCACTCAGTGATGAGGATATGTGCTGAGAAATGCATCGTTATACAATTTCATCATCGTGTGAACATCATAGAGTGTACTTACACAAGCTTAGGTGGCACACTCTACTACACGCCTAGGCTATGTAGTATAGCCTATTGCTCTTAGGCTACAAATTTATACAACATGTTACTGTACTGAATACTGTAGGCAACTGTAACACAATGATAAGTATTTGTGTTTCTAAACATAGAAAAGGCACAGTAAAAATACAGTATAAAAAAGTAAAAATGGTACACATGTATAAGGTACTTACCATGAGTGTTGCTGACAGGCCTGAAGGTTGCTCTGGGTGAGTCAGTGAGTGAGTGGTGAGTGAATGTGAAGGCCCTGGACATACTACACACTACTGTAAACTTCATAAACCCTGTACACTTAGCCTATAGTAAATTTAGGAAAAATAAAGCAAACCGTGCTCTGCTATTATGATGGCTACAACATCACTAGGAGATAGGAATTTTTCAGCTGCTTTATAATCCAATGAGAACATCATCATGTATGCGTGTGGTCCATCACTGACTGAAACATTATGCCGCACATGATTATTGCTAAGAGAAAGATTAAGCAAGAGATGATGGGGACCTAGGTTTCCGAGTTCTTGGCTGTCTGTGTCAACCACTGACACTCTGAAGTGTCCCTGAAGGCAATGTGTACAGAGGGCAAGGCCAGGTAAACGCCCCAGTTTTATCACCATGAGGCTTTGGCACCAAACCTTACGTGTTCTTCTGGCATGCTGCAGGATCAACTCCTTTAGTCTGGGCTGGAGGCAGCTCGATACCAAGAATCCAGAAAGGTTGAGCCCGGAGCCTCATTCTCAAGTCCGTACTCAAATGTCATCTGCTTATGAAATTACAGAAAGTAAATTTTAGAATAAAAAATTTTATTTCTTCTTTTTCCGTCCAGATGCTATTTATTTAGCCTAACTGTACCTGGCTAGTATGTCCAGTATAATGTTGAATAGGAGTAGGGAGAGCAGACATCCCTGCCTTGTTCCTGAGAAAGGCATTCCATTTGTCACCATTTACCATTATGCTAGCTGTAGGTTTCCCACCGATGCCCTTTATCAGGTTTCCTTCTAAGTTTGCTGAGCATTTTGTTTTGTTTTGTTTTATCATGAATGGGTGTTTTGAAATTTGGCAAATGAAATTTCTGTAATTATTGAGATGATGATATGATTTTTCTTTTCTTTTTTTTTTTCTTTAATTTTTGAAACAAGATCTTGCTCTGTTGTCCAGGCTGGAGTGCAGTGGTACGATCATAGCCCACTGTAACCTCCAACTCCTGGGCCCAAGCGATTCTGCCTCAGCCTCCCAAGCAGCTGGAACCACACACACGCGCCATCATGGCTGGCTAATTTTTTAAAAATTATTTTTGTAAAGATGGGATCTCACTGTATTTCCCTGGCTGGTCTCGAATTCCTGGCCTCAAGTGTTACTTCTGCTTCAGTCTCCTGAAGTGCTGGGATTACAGACATAAGCCACTGTGCCTGGCCCGATTTTTCTTTTAGACTGTTAATATGGTAACTACACGGATTGTTTTTTTTTTTTCCATTTTTTTTTCCCATGTCAGACGGGTAATGTGCTGATGTAACAAGGTTTGAAGGAGGCACATCTTACACATGAGTGTGAAAACCCAATCATCACACTTTGATTTTCTATTAAACTGATCTTGCATTCTGAAGAAAAATACCACTTGGTCATGATGTATTTGCATTTTTATATATTGTTGGATTCAGTTTGCTTAAATTTTGTTAAGGATTTTTGTGTTTATATTCATGGTGGAAATTAGTTCATAGGTTAGTTTTCTTAGAATAATTATCTGGTTTGGGGATCAGGGTAATGCTGGAATAATAGAATGAACTCAGAGCACTCCCTCAAATATTATTTTGTGGAAGAGTTTATGTAGAATTCACATATTTCTTAATTTTTGGTAGAATTCTGTAGTAAAGCTGTTTAGACCCAGAGTTTTCTTTATAGGAAGGTTTCTAACTACAAACTCAAATTTCCTTCATAAATACAGGGCTATTCCAGCTATTTTTTTTTGAATGAATTTTGATAGTTTGTATCTTTAAAGGAATTTGCCCATTTTATCTGTTATATTTATTGACATAAAGTGTTTATAGTACTTGCTAATCTCTTTTTAATGTCGGTAAGATTTATAGTTATGCCCCTTCTCTTATTCGTGATGATATTAGTAATTTACTCTCTCTGTCTCTCCCCTGATCAGCTTGTCTAGAAGATTATCACTTTTATTGATATTTTTAAAGAAATAGGTCTGGTTTCATTGCTTTTCTCCATTACTTTTCCATTTTCTATTTCATTGATTTCCGCCCTTATCTTTATTATTACTTCCTTTTGTTTTGGATTTGCTTTTTTTTCTAGTCTATTAAGAGGGAAACTTAGTCACTGCTTTTAAACGTTTCTATTTTTCTAATGTAAGATTTTAATGCTATAAATTATCCTGTAAGCCAGGTTTTAGCTTTAAATTTAAAAAGGAGAAATTTTGATGTGCTCTGTTTTCTTTTTTTTTTCCCCAGTCAAAATATTTTCTGATTTCCCTTGCAATTTATTGTTTGGCCCATAGGTTATTTAAAAGGAAATTGCTTGATTTCTAAATAGTGGGTCTTTTTCATATATTTTTCTGTTATTTACATTTGCTTTAATTTCATTGTGGTCAGAGAACATTCTGCGGATGATTTTAATTCTTTTAAATTTATTGATACTTGTTTTATGGTCTAGAATATGGTCTAGCTCGGTATGCACTTGAAAAGAATGTGTTTTCTGCTGTTGGACAGAGTATTTTAAAAATGCCAGATCAAGTTGGTTGTTAATGCTGTTCATGTATCTTGTAACTTTATTTTCTATTTATTGGTTTTATTAATTATTTAGAGAGCAGTGTGAAATCTCTGACCAGAATTGTGGATTTGTCAATTTCTTTCTGAAGTTTTGTTTCTGCTTTGTACATTTTAGAGCTCTGTTATTAAGTGCATAAATACTTATTATTGTTATGTCCTCTTGGTTAATTGACTTCTTTATCCCTGATAATTTTCCTTGCTTTGAAGTCTACCTTGTTTGAAATTAATATAACTACTCCTGATTTCCTTTAATTATTGTTAGTATGTTATATATTTCTCTATCCCTTTACTTTCTTATTGTGGTAAAAACCACTTAACATTAAATTTACCATCTTAGCTATTTTTAAGTGTAGAGTTGAGTAGTGGCAAGTATATTTACATTGTGCAACAAATTTCTAGAACTTTTTCATCTTGCAAAACTGAAACTCTATACTCATTAAACATTAATTCTTCCTCCCCCTTCCTCCCTGTTTCTATTTCTTTCCTTTTAATCTATATGTGTCTTTATATGTACAGGATTTCTTACAGACAACTTACAGTTTGGTCTTGCTTTTTAAAAATCCACTTTGATGTCCCTATCTTTTTTTTTTTTTTTGAGACAGAATCTTGCTCTATTGCCTGGGCTAGAGTGCCGTGGCATCAGCCTAGCTCACGGCAACCTCAGACTCCTGGGCTTAAGCGATCCTTCTGCCTCAGCCTCCCGAGTAGCTGGGACTACAGGCATGTCCTACCATGCCTGGCTAATTTTTATATATATATATATATATATATATATATATATATATATTTTTAGTTGTCCAGCTGATTTCTTTCCGCTTTTAGTAGAGACGGGGTCTCGCTCTTGCTCAGGCTGGTCTTGAACTCCTGACCTTGAGCAATTCACCCGCCTTGGCTTCCCAGAGTGCTAGGATTACAGGCGTGAGCCACCGCGTCCCGTCCTTTTTATGTTTTAATTACCCCAACATGAAGGAGTACTTAATTCATTAGGTGGGTGAAGGAGAACCGAAAAATCTGAAGATTAGTACAGTTAGCCTACAGAAGCCATTCTGCAATACCATTGAATTGTGTGAACTTGGGCTTCAGCTAACCTTTTTGGGACCTAGTTTTCTCCATAATACAGTGCAAAAGATAACCACTAGCTAAGGTCTCTTCCACCTATAACACAGTATGATTCTATAAAAAGAGAAGTAACATAAAAATATCATTCAGTCATGAATTTGCAATAAATGCATTATTGCCTGCAAACTACTTGCCTCCCTTCCCCCACCCTAAACACTCATTCATACCTCTCTCCTTGACAAACAATTGACAAGGTAATGTCAGAAGAACATCTCTATTCATTCCTAGAAACCCTCATTGTCCAATCAACCAGAAACTATCTCCATGTCAAACTATCATGCCTCAAACTCCAACTGGAACAGAGGTTAAGACAAGTGAAAGACAGAAATTGATAGTAGGAGAATGTACTTTGTTTTGTGTGAAACAAATTGTTTGAGATTAGAAAATTATGTTCTCTTTGATTATAACTAATGCCATTTGCTTCTGTAACCGTGCTTGCTTTTAGTTGTTTGTTAAATATAGGAGTAAAAGCAGGAGTGACTCCATGACAAGCTGAATTTCCTGAAACAGGCCTAAGTTTCAGTTTCCCCGTGGCGCTAACTCGAGGCTTGGAGCCAACCAATCAGGAATCAAAACAATCCACCACTTTCAAAGGGACCAA
>CAUYSK010113361.1:0-13283 GCA_963575035.1 Avahi laniger | reverse complement strand
GTACTCACCATCAAATTGGTATTAACGGATCAACACATAAGTGCATATATAAGAATTACATCTATTAGATATTGGGCAGGGGGGAGGGGGGAGGAGGGAGGAGGGGACGGGTATATGTATACACAAAGAGTGCAATGTGCACCACGCAATGGGATGGACATATTTGAAACCTGGACTGAGGGGGGGAGGGGGGCAAGGGCAACACACGTAACCTAATCATCTGTACCCTCATATTATGCTGAAATAAAAAAAAAAAACTCAAAAGTAAAATAAAATCTAATTAGAAAATAGGCAAAAGGTACGAAGAGACATTTGACCCAAAGGGATATACAAATGTCAAATAAGCACTTGAAATGATGTTCAGTATCATTTGCCATTAGGAAAATGCAAACTAAAACCCCAATTAGATCTGACTATACCTCTGGTCAGAATAGTTAAAATAGTTAAAATAAAAATAATGACATTTTTCAAGTAAGTATAAACTGTGAATAAAATTTTTAAAAAATAATGACATCACCAAATGCTGGCAAGAATGTGGAGACTGGTTCATCTATACATTGCTCATAAGAATGTATAGCCGGTCACTCTGGAAAATAGTTTGGCAATCTTTTAAAAAACTACAATTACCGTATGACCTAGCAATAGCACTCCTGTGTGCCTATTCCAGAGAAATAAAAAAATTGCATATATTTATACAAAAACCTGTACACAATATTTATAGCAGCTTTTTCCATGGTGGAGAAAAACAGAAAACAATTCAGATGTCCTTTAACTTGTGAATGATTAAGCAAACTACAATACATTCATACTATAGAATACTACTCAGCAATAAAAAGGAATGAACTGTTGACATGATATATGTAGTAACCTACATGAATCTTCAGAGAGTTGTGCTGAATAAAAATAGCCAAAAATTTATATACTGTATTATTCCATTTATATAACATTCTTGAAATGATACAATAGAAATGGAGAACAGTCCAGTGGTTGCCTGGGTTTAATGAAGGATTGGGGGTAGAGAAATAAGTGGATGTGGCTATAAAAGGGCAACACAAGGGATCTTTGTAGCAACAGAAGTATTCTTTACTTTGTATCAACATTAATATTCTGGTTGTGACATTATACTATAGTTTTGTAAGATGTTACAATTGGGAGAACCAAGGTAAAGGGTACAATTGTGTTATTTCTTATAATTGCATATGAATCTACAATAATCTCAAAATAAAAAGTTTAATTTTAAAAAGTAATTCACTTTTTATTCTGAATATGTAATAGATACACATAGAAGTCTATATTTACATTTAAATAGTGATTAAGAATCACAATTACAGATAGATGCTTTATGTTAAGTATGACTTTTCCTTTTCCTTTTCTTCTTCTTTGAAAATAGAGGGAGTTCGTAATATTTCTAATCAGCTTTCTATAACAACCAAGATTGATCGGGAACACCCAGACATGAGAAACTATGCTAAGCAGAAAGGTTGGTGGGACGGGAAAAAGGAGTTTGATTTTGCTGCAACATACTCTTATCTTGACACAGCCAAGATGATGACTTCCTCAGGCAGATACTGTGAAGGCTACAAGCTTCTAAATAAACACAAAGGTAATTTTTATCATTTAAATAATATCAGAATGACAAATTACATTTTGTGTAGATATAATGTGAGAATGATAAAATCTGTTTTGAGGAATTATACTTAGTAAAAATATAGCTTTATTAAAACTGAAAATGTGATATTTATAAGCTATTTTTGAGATAAGTGACATACAGTTGTGAGAGGGTGATGATTCTTTTAAAGGTCAAGTTCAGATTTTCAATCCTTAGACCCTATTTTTTTAATCTCCTGTTAATATTCCTAAAATAAAGTTTGGATTACTTTTCTTCTCAGAATTAATTGTAACGTGCAGAAGGGCTTCTTTGACTCTTGCTGCTGCTGCTTTTATTATCTCTTGATAATACTCTTATCGGTTATTTTCTTATTACAAAAGTTATCTCTAGAAGTTCTGGCCAAGAAAACAAACAGAACAGATACAAGAATTCCCTTTTTCTACTCCAGAACTTTAGAAATGTTGGATAAAATATCTAAACATTAAAGACATATATAGCTAAGTTCAATACAAGAAGGAAATTCACTAGTTACCAAAAATGAAGAGAGGACCCATAATGTTAGCAATACTTGAGGTGTCTTTTCCCCACACATTCCTCCTCATCTCTGTGTCAAGAGGGGATTATGGACCAGATAAAAGCCTTAAAGGCTAGAGTGTAAGCCTCCATGAGATTATAGGTGTCTAGGTGAAGGTTCCATTTGAGGAGTAGGAACTGGACTCCTTACTAAGGCTATGAGTCTGAAAATGCTACTCTACTACCTGCCCAGTGTTTTAGTTTTAGTCTGGAATTGAACTGCCTGCTGCCCTAGCCTATGGATCAGTAGTCTCTTGTAAGAGATTGAATTCTGAGCCACATGTATTTTGCAGGCTCAGCTGAAGCTACCTGTGCCTGCCGAGAAACAAACACTGGTTTGGAATCAGTAAATCACACAAGATTCCACCATACCTGTATTTCTATACTCACTATGTGAATATTTGATATGAAAAATAATTATATTTTACTCAAATTTCCCATCCAAATTAGAAATCTGCTTAATGAATCAACATGTAACTGCCATCAAAAACATTTAAGTCAAATGGGGGTTCAGATGAAAGGATGTAGTTTCTACGTCTACCGCAATAATTTCTAGTTACGTCCTCAAGTTCACTGATATTATCTTCCTCTACGTTATTTCATCTATTGTTAATATCATCTAGTAATATTTTCATTTCATGTATTTTTTTATCTCTGCCAATTCCATTTGGTTCTTTCTGTATAACTTCCATTTCTCTATTCATTACCTGCAAGTTTTGTTTAAATCCTTGAACATATTCAGCATATTTATAATAATTGTTTTAGCATTTATGCCTGTTAACTTAATCATCTCTTTGATTTCTAGCTCTTTTTTTGTTGACTTAATTTTCTTCTGGTTTAGGTTTGCATTTTCCTGCTTACTCACATGTCTAGTAATCTTCAGATGGTGGGCATTGTGATTTTATTTGTTGAATACTAAAGTTTTTTTTAATACCTTTAAACAATGTTGGACTTTGTTTTAGCAGTTAGTTAAGTTATGGAACAGTTTAATCCCTTTTAAGCCTGTTTTTAAGCTTTTCTATGGTATCTCTAGAGTAACTTTAATCTGGGGCTAGTTTACTAAGGCATGTTAATCCCTTTGAGATCTCCACTGAATGCCTTGTGTATTAAGCGAGGTTTTCCTACTCCAGCTGTTGAGAACTTGAAAAATTCCCAGCCTAGTGTTAGCTTTATGAACTTTTTAAAACTTACAATTCCTAATTTCTCAAATAAAAAAAATTATTCTTTGTTTGGCCATGTGGAGTTTCACCTGTGTGTGTATGCCAATGGGTATTTTGTCAAAAGCTCTAGGGAACCCACTATACAGATTTTGAGAACATTTTCTTTGAGTAGCTTCCTCCTCTCTGGTGTTCTGCTCTGCATTTTCTAGCCACCCTGGCCTTCCTGAACTTTGATCTCTGCTTCCTCAATTTAGAGTATCTTTGAACTATCCCTGGGTTCCACCTCTTCCCACTATGGTCTAGAAATTGCTTGCAACAAGAAAGTCAATGTGATTGTAATGCTTACCTTGTTTGTTTCCTTTCTCTCAGGGATCATAATCCTATATACCTGTTGTCCAATGTCCAAAAACAGTTGTATTTATTTTGTCCAGTTTTCTGTTTATCTACAGTAGGAGGGTAATAATAGACCTTGTTTCTCCTTCATGGTTGGAAGCAGAAGTCCTATTTACATTATAGTAAATGTGTTTTGCAATATAGAAAAGAAATGCAATTCTTATTCAATAAGATACATTATTATTATGAGCTGCACATAGTACAACCACTGTAAGTTCATTGAGTGTTAAAATAAATAGATAATTGGTATTTTATATGCTTTCTGTTATGCAGAAATTCTTGGTAGATTGTTATATAGGTTTTTAAAATGTTTTAATAATATTTGGGGAAATTGATTTTTTAAGGAAGGGGTAGGAATATATTATCATTTCCCCACATAAAATAATGGACTGTAGGCTCCTGCTATCCAATATTTTCCTGAACTGTTCAGATTCAGGTAAAGAATATTATGTATGACTCTCTCCTTTATGGGATTCGCCTCTCACTTCCTACTGCCAGAAGGAACAAGGTTTTCTACTGCTGCGTGCACAGAATTGCACAGCATTGATTGTGGCCTTCTCTCAGGCTAAAGGGAAACATACTGTTATCTCCCTTCCATAATTTTCCTGCATTTGTTAACTGTAAAGAGCCTCCAGGTAGTTGTTTTTCTGTATTTTGTCCCACGTCGATAGTTAATCTGAGGGAGGGTTGGCCTGATAGGAGCTTACTTAGCCAAGCTGAAAGTGGAACTCCTTCCCATGTCATTTAATGTTCCATGACATTATTTTACTTATAAAAATTATATATTCACATCATTTAAAATTCAAAGGTACACAAGAATGTATAATGAAATCTCTCTCTCCTACTCTGTCCCTAGATATTCAGTTCTTTTTCCCATAGGCAATTCCTTATATATTCTTCCAGAGATACATGCTTAATGAAACAAATACATATTTGTATTTTTTCCTTTTTTACAGAAATGTTAACATGCTATTTATACTTTTCGGCACATAGCTTTTCTTTAGTTAGCAATATATAATGTATATCATTCTATTTTATATAATATATAATTCTCATTTTTAGCAGATGCATAATATTCTATTATTTTATCTCCTTTATTTCTATATGGTAATATTTTAATCATTGTATAATAAAGATTGATTATATGAATCATACTTTAGCTATCAAATCCTTGTTATTAATATTTAAGCTATTTTTAATTTGTCTATGCCTATAGCTTATTTATATTCACATTCATGATTATTTTCTAAGAATGAATTTTTAAAAGTAGAATGTGGGGTCAAAGCATATGCACATTTTAAAGCTTTTGAAATACATTGCCAATTGACGACCAGAAAAATTTCATCAATTTAAATTTCCATCAGCAATATTTGAGTGGTCATTTTCTAATATACTTACCAATATAGGATATTGTTTTTTCAACCTTTATAAATTTGGTAGGCAAAAATGGCATGTTATTATTTTAATATATATTTCTTTTATTGGTGAGATTAGACATATTCTCACATTTACTGTAATTTTTTAATAAGTAGCCCGTTAGTATATCTTTTTACCATTTTTATATTGGGTTACTAGTAACCCTTAAAAATAATTTCCAACGTACTTTCTTCCTTTGCTTCCAAATAATTCCAGCAAAGTAACTTTTATTTAGCTTATTGAGTGGCAGATAAGTACTAAAAGGGTCATTTCATTAATAAAAATAAGTGACCATTATACCCTCTTTCACTTGAAGGATAAAATGGTTCTAGAAATCAATGAGAAAGCAAATACTCAGGGACAGATTAGTCAATGATTGATATTTGCTTCTCAGTTATCCATTAAATAAGTTAATGCTATCTTAGTTATTTGGTATGACTGAAAAAAGTTTGACAGAATATTTTTATACTGCCTTAACATTATTGTTTCAAAGTTGTTGCTATGTTACTTATATTTTAATTTCCAGAAGAATACTTTAGTATTTGAAAAGTTTTGTATAAAGTTCCTTAATGTTAGTTTGCCATTTTATAAATAGGTTATTTAAACAATCTTTTTTCCTCTATATGTATGGGTTTGTAGAAAATGCTAAAGCATGTTATACTAAGGACTTTAATTTTTTTATTATTATTATTTCAGCATATTATGGGGGTACAGATGTTCAGGTTACATATGTTGCCCTTCCCCTCCCCCCCCCAAGTCAAGTAGATCAGGAGTGTTGGTTGTAGCAACACTTGCTCCCATTTATTAAATGCTTATCAAGGGCCGGACACTGTGCTAAGTGATTTACTTTATCTTCTTTAAGCAATCATGTGAAGTAGATATTATCTTCATTTTACAAATGAGGAAACTATATGTGCTTGTGCTCTTCATTTATCTTTTCTATGAAACTGAAAAGAAATGGACTTTCTTACCAGTCTTTATCTTTTTGTCAGCACCTAGTTCAGAGTCTTACACTAGTATATTATGTATGCTTAATAAGTATTGAGTAAATTAACAAAGGATTGTTAGTTGATTTGAATTACATTGTAATTTGCAGGTAGTTTAACAAAGATCACTGTTGTATACTTTTTTTTGACAATAAACTTAAAGGCTCAGGAAATGAAATGAGCAGATATTCTTAAAAAATGAAGAACAATAATGCATAATTAAGATTGAGAGGGAAATGTCAAGAATCCTAAGGTTTAGGGTAATTGGACAAAAGGAAGAAAAATAGATAGAAATAATTATAAATTAATTAGCTCATACGTCTTAATAATTCAGTTATAGTTAAGAATATTGAATCATAGATTTGAAGTGTATACATGATTATAATACTATTACTATACTATTATTATAGAACTATTATTATTAATCTATTGTATCTGACATGAAACTTACTTTTCCTCAAGTGTGAAGTACAGTTCATCCAGTTTTCTGTGTTTTGCCAAAAGAATAAATGTCTTCCTAATACTTTCAGAGAAAATTGTCTACTAGAACATTATGGTTAATTTCTACTATGATTTTTCTAGATAGAAGAAAGAGCCTCCATCTCTTCTTTCCAACTATCCCTACCTGGTAGCTATTAACTGTGCTGCATGTATATCCAAATTGTATCTATATTCACTCATTTATTTTAAATAACTAGTTTAAATTGCAATGAAATTACACCCTGTGTTTTGCATTCATTTTACTGAACCCTGCCACTGCAGTCTCAGTACTTATTCAATGCTTGCTAGTGGATTACTTACAGCTGTCCTACTCAAGTGATCATGTAAATCCTCCTTTCATTTTGAGAATTGAAGGTTTTGAATACAGAAAATATCCTCATAATACCTGTATTATCACAATGTTACGGTTCTGACACTGTTTTTATTAAAACTTGCCATTTATAGGAATTTAGATTTGAATCATTTTTAAAGCTCACTAGGTGTTAAAGCTCTGCGCCTGATAGATAGGTGTGGATTGTAGGCTTTTGTTTTACTGTTTAGTTTTAATATTAAGTGCTGTTTTTAGGTGCACTGTTTTCTTTCCTTCCAGTGTTTTTCAAAATTAACAGAAAGATATTGCTCCTGTAAAAAATTGTCTATAAATTCAATAAATTATTTTTCTTGAATTTGAAGATATGACCATATTATGGAGGAATTGGATAAGAGAATGTAGACTTGTATAAATCTATTGTCGTTAACATAAAATTACTTAGTAGCTTGCATGATTAAGTAAGGGCAGAACATTAGATTATTTTATATGGAAGTCAGTTTTCTTTTAATTTGAAATGTCACAAAATCATAATTTGGGTATAGACTTGCTGCAAACTTTTTCTTTTAATCCCTATATTATCATGGGATTGAGGAGAGATTCTTGCTTTTCATGTTCTCTTTGTTTTTGTGAGTTGCTTTATTTTTCATCCTTTACTGTCATTAAAGTAGGGTTTTGGAAAAGAGGAAAAAAATGCCAGTGGTCAATCAACCATTTTAAATGAAAATTATTTGTTTCTTTGGAACTAATTTTCATGTAATAATTAAATATTTCCATGTGAAGTATCTGGAAATATCTGTTGATAGAAACTATATGTTTTCTTTTTTTATAGCAATAGCCTATGGAACTATATGTTTTGTGTTTTTTTTAAACTGTACTTGTTACAATATGAATTCACCACATTCATAACTGTTATTAAGAAATTGGTACTACTTCAGAGTAAAAAGAGACTGATGTATTTAATAGAGTCATAATAATGCAGTAGAGTAGTTAAAAAGCACAGGACTGGTTATGAAGAAGTAGCTAGCATTAGACTAACCTCCTTCCAAGAATAACTGTGAGATCTGGAGGGAAAACCCCTATTGTTCTAAAGCATGGATGAATGCCCAAAACAGGATACAAGGAGCCTAGATCCAGGAGATTGAGAAAAGACTGTCTATACTTTCGGAAGAGCCTGACTTTCTAAGTGACAATTTCTCCTTAAAGCAACTGCTGACTTCTAAGTAGCATGTAGGTAGGATGAGACACTGAGAAATGAAACAGAAAGTAGCTTCTAAGAGCCTTAACAGGTAAGCAGAGATGTTGGCAGTCTCACAAGGCCTTGGGACAAAAATTGGATTTGTGGGCCAACCAACAAGGGGCCTGGGATAGATATCCTAAGCTTTCAGTTGAGATCCCAGTTGAGATCTTACTCCTTAGGAGTAAGAACAAACAAGGAATAGACTAGTCTCAACAACTGGATTAAGGTGATCTACCTATATTCCATCTATTTGCCAGACGAATATTAAATCCTATGTGGAAGAAAATACCATGCAGAGCCTCTACAAAGTTTCATTCCATCAGAAATTGTCAGACATGCTAAGAAATAGAACCAAATGACTGAAAACCAAAAGAAAAAGCACGTAGTAGAAACTGATCCACAGGCTATCCACACATTAACTTTATTGGAAACAGACTTTTAAATTTTTCTTTTTTTTTTTTTTTTAAGAGACAAGGTATCACTCTGTTGCTCAGGGTGGAGTTCAGTGGCGTGATTATAGCTCATCGTAATCTCAAACTCCTGGGCTCAAGTGATCTTCCCACCTTAAGCCTCTCAAGTATGTAGGACTATAGGCATATGCCACCACATCCAGCTAATTTTTTTATTTTTTGCAGAGACAAGATCTCACTATATTGCCCAGGCTAATCTGAAACTCTTGGCTTCAAGGAATCCTCCTGCCTCAGTCTGCTAAAGTGCTGGGATTATAGACATAAGCTATCATGCCTGGCCTTGAAATCATTAATTTTATATGTTAAAGACAATTAGATGAAAAGATAGAGAGTTTCATCAAGGAATTGGAATCTATAAAAGAGAATCAAATGAAAATAATAGAATTCCACAAATACCAAGAAGGATAAGTAAAAGGAAACCACACCTGGGCATATCATAGTAAGATTTCTGAGAGGAAAAAATACAGAGAAAAATCTTCAACACATCTGGAGAAAAAATATATAATATCTTCAAGGAGCAAATATAAGACTAATAGCTAACTTTTCAACAGAAGGGAGGAAATCCAGAAGATTGCAGAATAACATCTTGAAGGTGATGGAGAAAGATGATAACTACTGATTTAGAATTATATACCTAGTGAAAATATCTTCTAAAAATAAAAATGAAATAAAACTGAGAGAATTGTCACTAGCCAAATGGCACTAAAAGAAATACTAAGGGTTGTTCTTCAGGTAAATAGAAGTAAGATATGCACTACTCTTCCATGCTTCTGGCCAATGACTGAGAGCTGCAGGAAGACAAAGGCCCATTGCAGGGATACATAGGGCTCCTTTGTTGGCTAACTTGAATAAAAACCCTGACAATCTTGCCAAGCTTTCCTTAGATGGCATGGCAGTCTAGGACACTTGGACTCAACCTCTCTTCTTTCTCTAAATAAACTCCAGTTCAGACTGGTATCATAGTCTGATGGTTCTCTAAGCCTCTTCTGGCTCCCTCCCCAGTTTCTCACAGGCATTTTCTCTGAAATGCCTTGTACATTTAATCCCATGTTGTGGCATCTGCTTCTCAGAAGATGCAGACAAACACAGTACAATTAAAATGCACAAAAGATGGGAGGCAGTAATTGGAGCTAAGCACTGCTGTAATGTCCTTCTTATGTTAAGTTATCAATTAAAGTTATCAATTGAAGAGCTGATTTGTTATCAATTAAAGAACTAATTAGGTAAAGAACTAATTTAAGGCAGACTGTAGTAAGTCAAGAGAAAGTAATAAGACTTAAAAAAAGAATATATAAATAATAAACAAATGGGAAAATAGAATAATAAATACTTGATAAATTAAAAAGAAGACAAGAAAGGAAAAAAGGAGCAAAGAATAGATGGAATAAATAGAAAACTATTAATAAAATGGTCGATTTAAACCCAAATTATCAATAATTATATTTAAAAGGATTCATTTCTCCAAATAAAAGATAAAATTGCTAAATTAGATTGAAAAACAAAACCCTAGTATATGATTTAAATAAAAGGACACAGAAAATTTGAATATAAAAGGATGTGTCCTGTGTGGAATTCTCTCTATGGTTTCTAGCTTTAGTATCATGCTTTCAGAAAGGTCATTTTCACTGTAGTATAGAAATGGTCACCTATTTATTATATTTATAGTTATTTTATAAATTAAAATTTTAATTCTTGTGAAATTATTCTAAAATAAGGTATGAATTAGGATTTCAGCTTTTTTCCCACCTGCAAATGACTAGCCAATGATTCCAGCACCATTTGTTTTAACAGTGTTGATTCTTGCAGTCCATGTGCATGTGATGTTTTTCTATTTGTTTGTGTCATTTATGATTTCTTTCATCAGTATGTTATAGTTCTCCTTGTAGAGATCTTTTACTTGCTTAGATAAGTATATTCTTAGACATTTTATTTTCTTTGCAGCTGTTGTAAATGGTACTGAGTTCTTGATTTGACTCTCAGCTTGACCATTATTAGTGTATAGAAATGCTACTGATTTGTGTACATTAATTTTGTAACCTAAGACTTAACTTTCTCAATTGTAAGAGTCTATTGGTGGAGTCTTTAGGGTTTTCTAGATATAAGATCTTATTATCGGCCGGACGTGGTGGCTCACGCCTGTAATCCTAGCACTCTGGGAGGCCGAGGCGGGTGGATTGTTTGAGTTCAGGAGTTCGAGACCAGCAAGAGCAAGAGCTAGACCCTGTCTCTACTAAAAATAGAAAGAAATTAATCGGACAACTAAAACTATATAGAAAAAATTAGCCGGGCATGGTGGCACATGCCTGTAGTCCCAGCTACTCGGGAGGCTGAGGTGGGAGGGATCGCTTGAGCACAGGAGTTTAAGGTTGCTGTGAGCTAGGCTGACTCCACAGCACTCTAGCCTGGGCAGCAGAGTGAGACTCTGTCTCAAAAAAAAAAAAAAAAAAATATGATCTTGTTATCAGCAAACAGGGATAGTTTGACCTCCTCTTTCCCAATTTGGATGCCCATTATTTCTTTCTCTTGCCTGATTTCTCTGGCTAGGACTTCTAGAACTATGCTGAAAGTGACAGTGGGCATCCTTATCTTATTTCAGTTCTTAGGGGGAATGCTTTCAACTTTTCCCCATTCAGTATGATTTTGGCTGTGGGTTTTTCATATATGGCTTTTATTATTTTGAGGTATGTTCCTTCTGTGCCTTATTTGTTGAGGGGTTTTATTATGAAGAATACTGAATTTTATTGACTACTTTTTCTACATCTATTGAGATGACCATATGGTTTTTGTTTTTACTTCTGTTTATGTGGTAAATCACATTTATTTATTTGTGTATGTTCAACCATCCTTGCATGTCTGGGTGAAACCCATTTGATCATGGTGAATTATCTTTTTGATGTGTTGTTTAATTGGTTTGCTACTATTTTGGTGAGGATTTTTGCATCTGTGTTCATCAGGGATATTGGCCTGTAGTTTTCTGTTTTTGTTGTCTTTTCCTGGCTTTGGTATCAGAGTGATATTGGCTTCATAGAATGAGTTAGGGAGGATTCCCTCCTTCTTTATGTTATGGAACAGTTTTGGTAGGATAGTTGCCAGTTATTCTTTGTAGGTCTGGTAGAATTCAGCTGTGAATCTGTCGGGTCTGGGTCATTTTTTGTTGGGAGTTTTTTTATTACCATTTTAATCTCGCTATTCCTTATTGGTCTGTTCAGGATTTCTATTTCTTCCTGATTCAACCTTGGGAGGCCATGTGTTTCCTAAAAATTCATCCCTTTTCTCTAGATTTTTTTAGCATAGAGGTTTTCATAGTCGTCACACTTGATATTTTGTATTGCTGTCCTATCAGTTATAATGTCTCCTTTTTCATTTCTGATTGAGTTTATTTGAGTCCTTCTCTTCTATTTTTGGTTAATCTAGCTAGTGGTCTATTTTGTTTATCTTTTCAAGAACCAACTTTTTGTTTCATCAATTCCTTGGTTTTTTATTTGCTTGTTTTTTGGTTTGCATTTCATTTATTTCTGCTCTGAGCTTTGTTATTTCTTTTCTTTTGTTACCTTTGGGTTTGGTTCTTCTTTTTCTAGTTCCTTGAGGTGCAACATTAGGCTATTAATTTGTGATCTTTCTGTCTTTTTGTTGTAGACATTTAAGGCTATGAATTTCTCCCTTAGCATTGCTTTTTCTGTATCCCATAGATTGTGGAAGTTTTTTATCATCGTTGTCATTCAGTTAAAAAAATCTTTTGATTTCCGTCTTAATTTTGTCATTGACTCAAGGATCATTGAGCAGCAGGTTGTTTCATTTCTATGCATTTGTGTATATTTGAGAATTTCTCTTGGAATTGATTTCTAGTTTTTTTTTCCACTGTGGTTTGAGAAGACACATGGTATGACTTTAATTTTTCTGAATTTGCTGAGACTTGTTATGTAGCCTAACATATGATTTGTCTTGGAAAATGCCCTGTGTGCTGATGAGAAGAATGTATGTTCTGCAAGTTTTGGGGTAGAATGTTTTATAAATGTCTATTAGATCCATTTGTTCTAGAGTCCCATTTAAGTCCAGTGTTTCTTTGTTATTTTCTGCCTCAGTGATCTGTCTAGTTCTGTCAGTGGAATGTTGAAGCCTCTGCCTATTATGATGCTGCTGTTTATGTCTTTGCTTAGATCTAATAGAATTTGTTTCATAAATCTGGGAGTTCCTGTTTTAGGTGCATATATATTTAGGATTGTTATATTGTTTTCCTGAATTCTTTTATCATTATGTAATGACCATCTTTGTCTTTTTTTTTTTAACCACTGTTGATTTAAATTCTATTTTATCTGATATGAGAATAGCTACTCTTACTTGCTTTTGGTTTCCATTTGCATGGAATATTTTTTCCATACCTTTACCTTGAGTCTGTGAGAATATTTGCCAGTTACATGAATTTCTTGGAGACAACATATATTTGGATTGTCTTTTTTAATCCATTCAACCAATCTGTATCTTTTTTATTTTTTTTTTGAGACAGAGTCTCACTGTGTTGCCCGGGCTAGAGTGCCGTGGCGTCATCTTAGCTCACAGCAACCTCAAACTCCTGGGCTCAAGCGATCCTCCTGCCTCAGCCTCCCCAGTAGCTGGGACTACAGGCATGC
>CAUYSK010113360.1:0-12215 GCA_963575035.1 Avahi laniger | reverse complement strand
GCTTTTTAATTTGATCAGGTCCCATTTATTTATTTTGCTTGTTGCTGTGATTGCCTTTGGGGTCTTCTTCATAAATTCTTTGCCTAGGCCAATGTCTAGAAGAGTATTTCCAACATCTTCCTCTAGAATTCTAATAGTTTCACTCCTTAGATTTAAATCTGTCACCTAGCGTGAGTTGATTTTTGCATTGCACTTATTTTAGAAAGATTTATTGATCACTTGTGTATGTCAAGCAAAACATCACCAACCAAACCTCTACAAACAGCCCTGACTTTTGAATACCTTCTTTACTCCTGTTTCACTTTGCCCCCACCGCCCACGTTGCTTTCGGCTATGTATGCCAGAAACTATCACAGACTTTCTCAATCCTGTATCTCAGAGACTTGGAACTTGCTCTTCCATCTATCTGGAACATTTTTCATCTCAGGCTAAGTGTCACCTATCAGAAAGGCCTTCCTTAACCATCTTATCCTTTATAGAAGTTCCTTTCACTTTCTATGTTCTATTTTTCTTATTTTTTCTCTATTACACTTATTGCCATCAGATTTGTACAATGTCTACTTTTTTCATGTATTCCAAGCAATCTGGAACAGTCCCTGGCACACAATAGGTGCTCGATATTTGTCGAATGAATGAGGAAATTATTTTCACAGTTGAAGGAGATTTCATGTGCTTATGCTAATTATGCCATCATCATTTCGATAAGTGAAACAATGCATGTATGATTAGGTTATTGTATAATGTTATTAGTAATAATGTAAAATAGCTTTCATTAGGAGCTATTTTTTTCTTACTGAAATACCTGTACTTCAGCTTTTTATTCTTTCTTTTTTTAAGACAGAGCCTCACTCCGTTGTCCCAGCTAAAGTGTAGTGGCGTCATTGTAGCTGACTGCAACCTCAAACTCCTGGGCTCAAGCGATCCTCCCACCTTGGCCTCCTAGATTGCTAGGATTACAGGCGTGAGCCACCACGCCCAGCTGCTGCTGCTTCGTACTCCTTATGTGGCTTCCCATTTATCAGCTTCTCTAAGTATTACTCTTGAATTACATGGTGGAATCATCACAGATGATGAGATCTCAACATCCCCCCATGCAGACACCATTACCTTAATTACTCTTTATAAAAAGCTTGACTTTTAATATCTACAAAAGAGACTTTTCCTTCAGAAACTTTCAAGCCTTGGGTTATTGATTAATGACAGCCAGATTTCATAACAGCCTATAAATAGAGAACTGAATGAACTTAATACACCTATAATCAACCTAAGAGCAAAAGATGAGAGGAGAGGGAGAGAGAGAGAACATTCTGAAATCTTCTTGGTTCTTCCAAGGTCAGCACTATGGACCACTGCTGACATTTCCTTTGTGGGAGCTCAGTAAAAAAACACTACAAGCTTGGATTGAACTAGGCATGCACAGGACCTGTGTGTGGGGCTTTCTTATGGGAGCAAGGATACAAAAGTCTGACTTTGTAACCAGATTCAACTTTGTAGATTAACAGTTTATTATAAGGATACCTGATCTTTGTATGTCTCTTTTGGCGCAATGAATAGGTGAGGAGTAATGAAGGTCCCAAAGTCTAGTTCTTTGCTCTCTTCATGCAGTATGCAAATACCTCCTGCTTAGTCAGAAAATGAATCTCCTTCTTCCCTCCCTCCTTTGCTTCCTTTTACTTTTCTTCTTTAATGGAAAGGCCATTCAAAATTTCAACAGCATAGACAAGATTAATGGCATATTGAAGTAGCTGTACACTGTGCCCTTTCTTTCATGTGTAGAGCACTCTCCATAGTGATATAAAGCAAAACGTGATTCCTTTTCTAATATATTTTTATTGAGATACAATTTAAGTAAAATAAAATGTGCAGGTTTTAGATATACAGTTCTATGTGTTTTGATGAATTTATACACCAGATAACTGCCACCCTAATTAAAACATGAAACATTTCCATCTCCCCAATAAATTTGTTTGGTGCCTCTCTCTACTCAATTTTTTCTGCTGAATGGACAGCCACTAATCTGATTTTGCCACTATAGATAGATTTTTCCTGCTGTACGAATTTACATAAATGGAATTATGCAGTATGTAGTCTTTTGTGTCTTTTTTCTTTCATTCAGCATAATGTTTTTAAAGCCTATCCATGGTGTTTTGTATATCTCTAGTTTGTTCCATTTTATTGCTGATAAGTATTCCCATGTATGGGAATCATTACAAATCATTACAATATGTGGTGTTTTGTTTCTAGCTTCTCCCGCTGATAAATTTTTTGTAGAGACAAAAAGCCAAAAGAGTTAGAAATTGAAGCTTGGGGAAAGAACTTGGGATTTCAAAATGGGACAGAGAGAGTATATGTTAGGATCATCACAGCAGCCAAAGTGGACTATTTTGTGATCAAGAGAGTGATCTCTGGGGGCCTTAAAATTGAGGCATATGCTGAGTAGGGATGAGAGGACCAGATGATCTGCATATACTAGGGATACAGGATAGTCACCATTAGAAGATCAGAGTGGGAGTGACCATGTTCTCTTGGAAGGACTGGTCTTGATGTCTCCCTCTGATAATTACTGTTTTTGAGCTTCTTGTTTTTGCTGAATATGCGTGTATTTGCTTTCTTGAGTTTTGCTCTATGGATCTTGAACTAAACCTGCAGTACTGTTGGATGCGTAACCATTTTTGAGGTCATTTCTTTCTGGATGCTGGGGTTTGGGTGTGAGTTCATATTAAACAAGATGTTCAGCTCTTCCAGTTGTTTCTCAGTGAACATAGTTAATTGCCTTTGTGAATGCTTCTGGTGCTTGCCTTTAGGAAGGTCCTCCGAGACTGACATCTTCTAATCTAGATGTGTTCCTATGTTTAGGTGCAGTGGAAAGAAGCAGCAAACGTTAGAAAAATCATTAAGTAATTTGCTTTCTGGGGGACAAGATGGTATCTTAGAGAGATAATAGAGCAGATGTAATTAATGGTGAAGGTAGAAAAAAAAAAGAAATAGTGTGGTCATTAGAGGGGTAGAAGTTACTCAAAGCTATTAGTTGAGCCATGTATCTGGAATTGAAGTTCAAGGTAAATAGCTTCTTGACTCTAACTATAGCAAATAAGTCCATGGCTAGTAAGCTTATTAACCATAAGCTTCAGTTTATAGCGTCAAACTCATATTAACACAAATGTCTTAAATTTCCACTTTCTTACCCACTCCCCAACCTAGTATCAATGAAAAAGTAAATCTTGCATGTACTGGTTTGATTATCTTTAAACATCTCCACATCCTTAATTGTGTAGAAAAGGGTTCGGCTTTTCTTTTAAAAGAGGAAGGGGAGTAAGGAGATGAGTATAGCCCAGGAATGATAATGGTTATTATGGAGTCATTAAACAATGGAGGGAGATTGAGATAGCTATCAAAACAACATCCACCTCATTGTGGAGGTCCAATGTCTTGGGTTTGTAAGACCTGCTTTCAAAGAACTGCTTGTTTCCTTCTGTGCTGTATAACCATTTTTTGGGTGGTATTTCTGAGGTTATGGACTCATAAATTGAATAGGGAAGCTTCTCTGGGTATAATGAAAAAAATAAAAATGATTAGTATACTTTGCTACTCACCTGACTCTTCTGAGGCTCCTGCCTCCAATATAGCATTTTTATTAAAACAGGAAAGGAAACTAACCTTTACTGAATACCTGCAAAGAGAAAGAACTAACCGCTTTTATATGTGGCATCTCATTTAATCTTCTGATAACACTAAGAGATTCTATTACACACATTTTTGGATGAGAAAACTAATGGAGAGATTAGCAAATTGCCAAAAATCAATCAACTATGTAATGGTAGAATTGGAAGTGAACCCTCATATTTTGAGTCTAAATCTCACACCTCATCTTTTCTACACAACTCCCCTGCTAAACAAAATGTTTCAATGGATTGAACATTTAAAATATAATTAATGAATAGAAACCCCCAGCCATAATCAGAAAGTGCATCATTAATTTATCACTGACTATTTATTCCAACTATAGTTTTTCTTCCAGATTAGACTATAATGCTTGTTTCAACCTTTAATTTTTGTGGGCATATGTAGGATTCTGGAGGACTGCCAAGTATCTTGAAATCAAAAGATCTTGTAAAGTTACGAAGAGTGTAGCTTTTCCCACCTAATAGCTTTGTAGCTTTTGCAGTGATTAAATAAGTCGTAAATTTTCCAGGTGAGTCCTATAGGAAGTTTCTTATTGCTTCCGTAACCCCACTTAATCAAGATCGTTCTTCCCTAACCAATTTCAATATCACATATCACAGTAAGATAGGGACATAACCTTTTCATTAATGGCTTGTCTAAGGTTAGGCTCTTTTCAGTTTTTTGTTGTAGGGAATATCTTAGAGTGATTACATATGCATCCTCATTTTCTATTACTAGAGTGCTATAATCTTACATAATAATGAGATTTCTTATTTGCCTGACCTTTTAAATTAACAAAGTATGATCACATATACTTTCTTATTTTACCCTTAATGTAATTTTATATATTAATTTTAAATGTTTCATATATATAGATGAATATATAATTTTGTATAGATGTGATCATAATCTACACATTTATTTTTCCCTTTTCTTTTTTGCTTGGCTTTTCCTTCTCCTCTTCTTTCCCTTTCATCAGGTAACCCATGCCACCCTTAGGATATATCCTTCCATATTGTCTCATGCCCATACATATACACATATATATGTCATTATTTTTAATAGGCTTGAATTTTACATGCATTTTTTTCATCTTGCTTTTCTAAATCAAGAATATGTTTGGAAATATCTCTCGAATAGCAGTAGTACATTAGTTCTAATTGGTAGATGATATTCTATGAAGTGGATATAATATAATTTATTCAGCCTTCTCCCAATAGAAGAAACTCTCTAGCTTATTCCAGGCTTTCGTTTTTGTTTTTGTCACTGTGAAGAATGCTGCAATAAACATGCTTGCGCATATGCTTTTATTACAATGGAATAAGCTGCAAGGATTAGGATTGCTGAATTGAGCAAGTTAATATTTTATTTCAATTGATGTTTCTACATTGCTTTCTAAAAATGCAGTAAAACTTCACATTTCTACCAGTAATGTATGGGTGTCATTTGACTTTAAACTTTGTCAGTCCGAGGGTTTAAAGTATTACCTCATTTTTATTTTAATTTGCCTGTCTCTGACTGTGAGTGAATCTTTTTGTCCATTAGTCTTTTTGGACTTAATCTTCTATTAATTGATTATTCATTACCTTTGTTCATTTTTCTATTGAATCATCATTTTCCTTTCAATTTAAAAGAGCTCTTTGTTTTTATGCATAGTAACTCATCATGCCACATTTTTTGTTTATGATATTTTTGCTTATATTATGCTATATAGAAAATTTGAATTTTAAATGATCAAATGTATCTATCTTTTGTTCTAAAGAGTCTAGCTTTCCTAGATTTTTCATATACTCTCCAATTTATAGCATGTAGTGTCCTGAATTTCTCAAATGATTTGATTGTATTATTATTAATATTTTATAAAGCCATAATCCACATACCATAAAATTCACTCTTTTAAACTATATATGCAAGGCAGAAGTTTTTAGTATATTCACAAGATTATGCAACCACCACTACTAAAGTCCAGAATATCTCCATCACTCCAAAAAGAAATCCTGTGCCTATTATGAGTGACTCCTATCTCCCAAGTGGTGGCAATTATTAATCTACTTTCTATCTCTATGGATTTGCTTATTCTGCACATTTCCTATAATTAGAATCATACAATACGTGGCCTTTTGTGTTTGGCTTCTTTCACTCAGTATGTTTTTAGGGTTCATCCATGTTGTAGGATATATCGGTACTTCGTTCCTTTTGTGGCTGAATAATATTTCATTGCATGGCTTTTGTTTATCCATTTGTCACTTGTTGGATATTTGTGTTATTTGTACATTTTGACTATTATAAACAATGTTGCTGTGAATATTTGTATGTACACTTTTCTATGAACATATGTTTTCAATTTGTTTGGGTATTTACCTACAAGTGGAATTGCTAGGTTATACGGTAACTACATGTTTAGCATTTTGAGGAACTTCAGGACTGTTTTCCAAAGCAGCTGACCCATTGTACATTACCACCCACCAACAGTGTAGGAGAGTTCCAACTTCTCCACATCCTTGCCAAAACTTGCTATTGTCTGTCTTTTTGACAGATGCAGCTAGTAGATGCAAAGTAGTGTCTCATTGTGTGTTTGATTTGCATTTCCCCAATGACGAATGATGTTGAGCATCTTTTTATATATTTATTGACTATTTCTGTATCTCCTTTGTATAAATGTCCATTCAAATCCTTTGCTTATTTTAACCATTATTAGTCTTTTTATTGTTCGGTTATAAGAATATATAATATGTATGAGACACTAGAACCTTATCATATATATGGTTTGAAAATATGTTTCCCAACTATAGATTGTCTTTTCCACTTGATAGTATTGTTTGATGACAAAATTTTTAATTTTTAAATTAAGTCCAATTTATCTGTTTTTAGTTGTTGCATGCTTTAGGTACAAAGATTTATACCTATATTTCCTTATAAGTATTTTGTTGTTCTAGCACTTGCATTTAGGTCTTTGATCAATTTTGAGTTAATTTTAATATGTGGTGCATGGAGTCTAACTTCATTCTTCTGTATATGAATATCCAGTTGTCCCAGCACCATTTCATGGAGTAGTCATGGAACATATGCCAAAATCAATTGGTAGTAGATATTAGGGTTTATTTCTGGACTTTTAAATATATTCCATTCATTTATATGTCTGTCCTTATTTTAGTACCACATGGTATTATTTACTGTAGCTTTGTAATAAGTTTTGAAAAAGGAAAATGTAAGTCTTCCAACCTTGTTCTTTTTCAAAATTGTTTTCGGTATTCTGGGTCCCATATGCATTTTAAGATCAGCTTGTCAATTTCTGCAAATTGACAAGGCATTGAGTTGAATCTATAGATAAATTGTGGAGCATTGCCATCTTATTTTTGCAAAAATAAATTTAAAAGTTATTGTGTTGAATCTATAGATAAATTTGGGGTATTGTCATCTTATTAATATTAAGTCTTCCAATCCATAAACACAGGCATCTTTCCATTTATTTACATCTTCTTTAATTTCTTTCAGCAATTTTTTGTCATTTTCAGTGTACAAATCTTGTACTTCTTTGGCTAAATTGATTTCTAAGTATTTTATGATTTTTGATGCTATTGTAAATAGAATTGTTTCCTTAATTTCATTTTCAGATTGTTCATTGCTAGTGTATAGAAAGACAATTGATTTTTATATGTTGATCTTGTATCTTGCCACCTTGCTGAACTAGCTCTAATATTATTTTGTGGATTCCTTAGGATTTTCTACATATAAGACCATATCCTCTGCAAATCAAAATAGTTTCACTTCTTTCTTTTCAACCTGGGTACCTTTTATTTCTTTACTTACCTGATTGCTCTGTATAGACCCTCCAGTAAAATGTTGAACAAAAGGGGTAAAAGTGAGCATCCTGGTCTTAGTCCTCATGTTAAGAGGAACGTTTTCAGTCTTTCACCATTAGGTATGATGTTAGTTATGGGTTTTGTAGATGACCATTTTTAGATTGAGAAATATCTCTTTTATTTTTAATTTGTTGAGAGTTTTTATCATGAAAAGACATTGGATTTTTTCAAATTTATTTCCATGTCTTATAAAATGATTACGTGGGTTTTTCCTTTATTTTATTCATATGGCATGTTATGTTGATAGATTTTCATGTGTTGGACCAACCTCGCATTACCTGAGATAAATTCCATTTGGTCATGGTATACCAGAGTAATACTAGCTTCACAGAATGAGTTGAGATCTGTTTTCTTTTCTTCTATTTGTTGATAGAGTTTGTTTTAATTTTTCTTTAAATCTTTTGCAAAATTCAAAAGTGAAGCCATACAGTCTTGGGCTTTACTTTATGGGACATTTATTAATTATTAATTCTATATATTTACTTGTTATTGTTCTATTTAGATCTTTCTTCTTTATATGGTTTTGGTAGTTTGTGTCTTTCTAGACATTCATTCATCTAGATTATCTAATTTTTTATTGTATAATTATTCATAGTATTCCCTTAAAATTCTTTTACTTCTACAAGATTGGTAGTATGTCTCTTCTTTTACTCCTGATTTTAATAATTTCAGTCTCCTTTCTTTTTCCTTGATCAGTTAGTGAGAGGTTTTTTAATTTTTCATCTTCTCAAAGAATGAGATGTTGATTTGTTGATTTTCCCTAGTTTTTCTATTCTCTATTTTTTATTTCTACTGTGTTTATTATTTACTTCTTTCTGCTTGCTTTGAGTTTATTTTTAAATTAATTAATTATTTTTATGAATGATAATCATATAATGATGGGGTACACAGTGATGTCATTATATATGTATGCAGCGTGGAATGAATCAAGCTAATTAACATATGCATCACCTTAAATACTTATCATTTATTCCTTCTGTCTAAGTGCAACTGTGCACCTTTTGACTTACATCTCCCCATTCCCTTCATCCCCAGACTCTGGTAACCAACATTCTATTCTCTGCTTTTATGTGCTTGATTCTTTTAGATAGCACATAGAGTGAAATCATGTGGTATTGGTCTTTCTGTGCCTGGCTTATATCGCTTAGCATAATATTCACCAGGTTGATCCAAGTTGTCACAAATGACAGATTTTTCTTCTTTTTTAAGGCTAAATAGTATTCTGTTGTATATATACACATTTTTTCATTCATTTGTTGATGACACTTTGTTCAATTCCATATCTTGGCTATTATAAATAATGGTGTAATAAACATGGTAGTGCAGATATCTCTTTGACATACTGATTTGAGGTTTCTAGGTTGTATGCCCAGAAGTGGGACTGCTGGATTATATGATAATTCTATTTTTAGGTATTTGAGGAACCTCCATACAGTTTTCATTAATGGCTATACTAATTTACATCCCCACCAATGGTGTACAAAGGTTCCTTAATTCTCCACATTCTCATCAAGATTAGTTATCATTCTTCTTTTTGATACTAGTCATTCCGATATGTATGAGATGATCTCATTATGGTTTTAATTTGCATTTACCTAACAATTAGTGATGTTGAACATTATTTGATATATCTGTTCACCATTTGTATGTCTTCTTTTGAGAAATATCTATTCAGGTTCTCTACTTATTTTTTAATCAGATTATTTTTTTTTGCTATTGAGATTTTTAAATATTTTGGATATTAACCTTTTATCAGATATATTGCTAGCAAATATTTTGTCCAAATCCGCAAGATATCTCTTCATTCTGTTGTTTCCTTGGCTGTGTAGAAGCTTTTTAGTTTGAAGTGATCTCGTTTGTCTATTTTTGCTTTTGTTGCCTGAGCTTTTGAAATGAAATCTAAAAAATCATTGCCTCAACCAATGTCATGTAGTTTTCTCCCTATTTTTTTCTAGTATTTTTATAGTTTAAGATCTTATGTTTAAGTCTTAATCCATTGCCTTGAGTTTAATTAACTTTTTTTTCCCCTAGTTTCCTAAGGTGGAAGATTAGGTTGATTTGCGATCTTTCTTATTTTTTTAATATAAGCATTGATAGCTACAAATAAATTTTTCTCTTGGCACTGTTTTAGCTCCATCCCATAAGTTTTGATATGTTGTGTTTTCATTTTCATTCATCTCAAATTAGTTTCCAATTTTTCTTATTGTTTCTCCTACTGTGATCAGAAAATATACTTTGTATAATTTAAATTCCTTTAAATTTATTGAGCTTTGTTTCATAACCTAATACTTGGTCTATCTTACAGAATGTTTCATATGCACTTAACAAGAATGTGAATTCTACTGTTGTTAGGCGGAGTGTTCTATAGATGTCTTTTAATTCCAGTTGGTTCATAGTGTTGTTCAAATATTCTATTTCTTTGTTGATTTTCTGTCTAGTTGTTCTATGATTGAAAGTAGAGTATTGAAGTTTTTTTTGTCCCCCCCCCAACTCAGGGCAGCTGTGCTGGTAAATATAAATATGGGTAAATCTGAGCATTGGATCCGCTGAGCTCAGCTGGTGTGCAGTGGCTTCTGGCATCTGTCTGCCAGTACAGGCTTGTCAGGATTCTGGAGCAAACAGTTATCTTGTTGAATTATGCAAAGAGTCAGGTAGTTGAAATTCCATGTAGACCTCAGGCAAGGCCTGGTGATGCTTGTTGTGAAAATATCAGGAATGATACCCCAATGCCTCAGGCTAGATCAGACGATGGGCTGGACTCCTTAAAGACCTCTGTAGGCCCTCAGCACTGTCATTTATATATATATTTCAGAATATTACAGGGGCACAAATGCTTTGGTTACATACATTGCCTTTACACTGCCCAAGTCAGAGCTACAAGTGTGCCCATCCCCCAGATAGCACGCACTACACCATTATGTGCAAGTTTACCTATCTCCTCCTCCTCCCTCCCATCTGCCCAACACCCAATGAATATTACTTCCAGGTGTGTGCATAAGCTTTGATCGATTAGTACCAATTTAATGGTGAGTACATGTGGTGTTTGCTTTTCAATTCTTGTGATACTTCACTTAGAAGAATGGGCTTCAGCTCCCTCCAAGATAATACAAGAGGTATTAGTTCACCATTCTTTATGGCTGAGTAGTACTTGATAGTATACATATACTACATTTTATTAACCCACTCATGTATTGATGGGCACTTGGATTGTTTCCACATCTTTACAATTGTGAATTGTGCTGCTAGGTACAATTAAACATTCTAGTGCAGATATCTTTTTTATAGAATGTCTTTTTTTCCTTTGGATAGATGCCCAGTAATGGGATTGATGGGCCAAATGGTAGTCATTTTTAGCTTTTATCTCTTCCTGCTTTCTTAGACTTTGTTAGGTTTTTACTTTTTGATGATAAATAAACTTCTTTATTTTCTTTTTCTATGATGAAGACATTTAGGATTACATATTTTCCTTGGACTACATTTTTCCATGTCTTATAGGTCAAGTTTGGTGCTTGTTTCCTTCTATTCCTCTATCTTTTTATTTTTTATTTACTAGAGATGTCTTATATGAGAAAAGCATATATTGTCTGCCACTGTAATTTTATTTTATTAAGTTTTCCTTATGTTTTTAATAGTTACTGTTTTATATAGTTTTGTGCATATAAATTTGTGCTGTTTACCATTACTTAACAACCTTATAATTCTGCTTTGTGCATTGAATCTTACATTCATTTTGTCTGATATAATAATTGTCAGTTCTCCTTTTTAATTTTATCATTATAATCACTAGCACCATAATTTAATTTGCTTAAATTATTTATTACTGTTTGTTCTAAACCTTTGTTGCCCAATGCAAAAACCACTAGCCACATGTAACTATCTGTATTTAAGATAATTAAAATAAATAAAATAAAAATTCAGTTACTCAGTTATTCTATTAATAGTCAAGTATTAAGTACTCAATAGCCACACCAAGCTAGTGGCTACTATATTGGATAACACATATATGGAACATTTCTATCATCACAGAAAGTTCTATTGAACAGCACTGCTCTAGACTATGGGTTAGTCAACTTTCTGTAAAGGGTAATGTAGTAAATATTTTAGGCTTCATTGTCTCTGTGTTGCAGCTACACAAGCTCTGCTTTCCACATAAACCAGATATAATACATAAATGAGTGAGTATGGCTGTGTTCCAATAAACTTTTATTTATGGATTTGAACACTTTAATTTCCTATAATGTTCACATGTCACGAAATATCATTTTCTGGATATTTTTCAACAATTTAAAAATGTAACAGCATTCCTAGCTCACAGGCGATGCAAAAATAAGTGACATGTCAGATGTGATCTGTTGGACTATGGTTTGTCAGCCCCTTTTCTAGTCTGTTATAGAGTTTTTCTTAAAGTATGTCCCTTTGGTGTTGAGTCCTTATTAAACATTTTAAATATAGTCCCAGTCTATCTATCCTAATGTATGTACACCAATTCTTTTTCTTTTTTTTTTTTTTTTTTTTGAGACAGAGTCTCACTGTGTTGCCCAGGCCAGAGTGCCATGGCGTCATCCTAGCTCACAGCAACCTCCAACTCCTGGGCTCAAGCGATCCTCCTGCCTCAGCCTCCCGAGTAGCTGGGACTATAGACATGCGCCACCATGCCCGGCTAATTTTTTCTATATATTTTTAGTTGTC